>JAMQMW010000871.1:0-25125 GCA_024115155.1 Thelonectria blattea
CAAGAAGTGACACTTCGACTAGGTTGTTCGCGTCTGGTGCCGTCCAGCGGGCATATCTGGGCTTGTTAAAGGGGTATTGGCATCTAGATAATACAGTTAAATCAGCCGTCGTGACAATCAGTTAGACAGGAGAAAATCAGCCACGAGGCCACGAGGCTGATGAGAAGATGGAGAGGCTTCATGGCGAAAGGATGAGGTTTGTTTGTCCTTGCTAGTCTTCTCGCCTAAGGCAGGAGGGGGGAGACGTAACAAGGTAGAGAGACTTATTGAAGCATTGAGTTGGGGTTTATCTACCTGTACCTATGTCACGAATGATCCCGCCCTAAAGCAATCGGCATAGCGGGCAATGGAGGCGAATATCACTGTGAGTGCACATGGCATCCTACCTTAACCTGTAACTTAAGGCATTACAAAGGCAAGGAGGTGAGTCTGGAATAAACGGAGTTGTCAGGTGCCATTCTTATTTCTCGGCCCTATATCCCCTGTGCCGGTGGCTGGCTGACTGAGGTTTCTTGGAATGCCAGCCACAACCGCATTCTTGCCCTCCTGGAATCCTGAATCTGGTGTCTTACCCTAGTAGGTAAATAGTATGTCTCCCTTTCTTCATTGATCATACTCTAAATTCAGCTTAAATCTCGTTGAGCCTCTAATATGCTGGATTGCCCTGAGAAGATTTCAATCAGCAGAAATAGAGTCGTAGAAAACACATAATAACTGGGACGACTGCTGCCCATATACGTGGATATTTAACATTAAGGTAGTTAATGTGAACAAGAACACGGTTTACCCAGGGAGGCTTCAATTAGTGGACATGAGTCCTGGACTTAGGTAATCATACCTATGGATCGATAGTCGAACTCATCTCGGAATATATACAATATTGAGGGTATCACTCAAGTGCTCTATAGGGCTCTATCCTTGCACTGGTCTACTTTTGTACGCAAAACCAAATCATCCACCAACACTCACGCAAGCCAGAACCACACCTTCTCCAGCCAGTTCCTGGCTACGGGAGGCACGTCCATGGCCTCGAGCTCGTCCATCTCGCGCTTGCCAGTGATGACGTCGATGTTCTGAATGCTGATGCACATGGGCGTGCGGAACCAGAGCTTGTGGCCCACGTAGAGGACGAAAAAGATGGGCAGCGTGATGTAAGCGGCGATGAAGCTCTGCGTGTCCCAGCTGTCGTGCACGAACAGGGCGAAGCCGTTTGTGAGGGTGAGGATAAAAATGATGACGAGGACGACCCAGGTCGCGTAGGGCTGGAGGGGAGTGCGGTAGGGCAGAGCGTCGAGCATGTTGTTGAACACCATGGCCTTGCGGAAGCGGAGGTAGGTGATCATGACGACGACCCAGGCGATGAAGCCGGAAATGGTGGAGATGTTGACGAACCAGTTGAACACGGTCGCGCCAGAGTTGGAGACGTTGAGGAAGGCGAGCAGACCAAACGCCCAGGTGAAGAGGACGGCAACCCAGGGGACGCCACGCTTGTTGGTGATGCGGAACCACTTGGGGGCCTGGTTGTTGAGAGCCATCGAGTAGAGGACACGGCTGCCGGAGTAGAGGAAGGAGTTGCCGGCGGACCAGGCGGAGGTTAGGACGGCGGCGTTGATGATGTGGTTAAGAATGGGGATGCCGGCGTTCTGGATGCCGATGACGAAGGGGGAAGCCGAGGCATCGGAAGCGCCGAGAAGCTTCTCGTCGTTGGAAGGAACCAGGGTGCCGATCAGCAGAGACGAGACACCGTAGAAGATGGCTAGTCGGTAGATGAAGCGACGGGCAGCCTTGGGAATATTTCGGCGAGGAGCAACGGCCTCACCCGCAGTAATGGCAATAAGCTCGGGGGAAGTGATGAAGGCGAACCCAGCACTGATAAAGGCACTCCAGTAAGACAGGAAGCGCCCAGTCGAGCCCTTGGCCTTGAACTCAACAAAAGCACCGGGGTCCTTCCAGTAGTGGAAGCCCCGAACGCCCGACTGGTTGGGCCCGCCGCCGAAGAAGAGGACGATGCCGAGTATGATGAGGCCGCAGATTGTGATGAGCTTGATGGAGGCGAACCAAAACTCGGCCTCGCCGAAGAAGGAGACGGCGATGATGTTGAGCAGCAGCATGACGACAAGGACGATGGCGATCCACAGGGCAATGTTGACGGGAGGGTTCCAGTACTCGATGATGATTCCCGCGGCGGTCGCTTCGGCTCCGACGAGCATCGAGTAGGCGTACCAGTAATTCCAGCCGGCGGCGAAGGCGAGGCTAGGGTCGACGAAGCGGCCGGTGAAGTAGGGTACGGTGATACCTGGAGGATATTAGCATTTGGTTGGGAAGAGAGTAGTTTGGAACTCGCATACCGCGCATGGGAAGGTAGGTGACCATTTCGGCGAGGACGTTCATGATGATCCACACGAGAGCCATCATGGAGATGTAAGCCATGAAGAGAGGAGCTGGGCCGGTTCGGGCGAGGATGGCGCCAGATCCGATGAAGAGACCGGTACCAATAGCACCGCCTTTGAGCGAAACTTGTTAGTCGTTTGTCTCTCATCCTTGTCCATTGTCGACATACCAAGAGCCAAAAACTGAATATGTCTACTCTTGAGACCTCTCTCGAGCTGATCAACGCCATCGGTCAAGTTGTACTCGGTGGTCTGCCCCTGCACGGAGGCAGCCTCCTGGTTGTCGTAACCCTTGGAGGCGTAGTCGTCCTTTTCGCCCATGATGTCGACGTGTTGCTGTGTCTTCTATGGGGATATCTGAAAAAAAGAGAGAGTCAGATGACCAATGTCGATTGCCAGAGAGGAACAAGATGTAAAGCAGAGTGGGAGGAGTAAGAGTATTTATCCCCGGTGCAGCATTGTACGCATGAGTAAGACGGGTGCGGAGTGGAGGCGGATGTGCAAAGGGATCCCCGAAAAGTCTGCGTGCTTGGTTTGGGGAAAGGCGGGGAAGAAACCCGGGGAGCGAAGAGGGGTGACTCGTTTTTTCTTTCGGGGAAGCCTTCTTGGCAAAGGGGGCGAGGGTTGGGAAGAACGACTGACAGCCGCGGTTTACATAATGGAATGGGAAGGGCAGTAAGCCGAGATGGCGGGGAGAGGAGGGGGCAAGATGGGGTAGGGAATGTTTGTCTGCAGCTATTTACCTGTTGGTTGAGGGGGGTCGTTTAGATAGGACGAAGATGGCTGAAGCAACTTGCAACAGCTTCATGCAAGAGACAAGGCCCCTTCTTATCCAAACTCGATCACGCAGGAACGAACAAAGATGTCCTCAGCCGCATCAAAACGGTAATGATACCCAACAGTGAACAGCGGGGCTGATAAGAAGAAGACGGTCGTGAGGTCTCTAGAGGAGGCTTAACTGGAGCCTCTAAAGTGGGATTTGGGGTTGGATGCCACTTTCGTTGCTCACCCAGGACCAGGGCATCACCAACAATCGCCAGGGAATCAATTCCTTGCTCCTCCATCGATCGCATTAATGGGTCTGGTCTGTTTCCAGACGAGTGAGCATGAGCTTGCTGATGGGGACCTGCAACCAAGCAAGATTGGTCTTTGGTCTGGTGTGATCTGTACGTATGCAGTCAGCCATCTCGACGCACAGCCCCTCGGGCGCAGAGAAGAAAAGTTCCTTGTACGCACGAGAAAAGTCTGATGTGAGCAGGTTTTCCTTCAGGCTTGTGTAATCATGATGCTTCAAGTAACGGGCGAGTCGGCGACTGACGAGCTGTCGTCTGGAAAAGACACCATCCATCTAACTTAGTGCCCGGCCCGCAAAGGGAAACCGTCTCGGATTTGGGCCTCGCATCATCAACCGCCGACCGGGGTTGTAGAGAGAGAAAGAGGGACGTGAGGGGGACAGGGGGCATGGCGAATTGGAGAAGGCCGACAGAAGCCGGGCGAGTTGAGTTCCTCGGAGACGACTCGCAGCTCCAAACCATTAACCACGGGCCGTTCTCCTTTGAGATTCTCCCATCGAGCCCGGTTTCCAGCGGGATGATGATGGTGGCAGAGGCTCAAAAACTCCACCAGATCCTGGGAGGAACACTAAAACCAGGGCCGAACGAGCCCGTGGAGAAGAAAACCGGGTGGTTTAACTCGAAGAGGGAGCGTTCCAGAAGGCAGGGGTTGTTGGTGTGAGAGGAGCTCAGAAGAATCGCCGAAAAGGTGTCGTTTGGAATGGCAAATGGGTCTTCTCAAGAAGCTTGGTGTTGCTTGGCAGTTCTCTGTGACAGAGGGTGATGATTCACAGAGCGGAGACGATTGATACTGGACATCGACTCGGGCAATACGGACTATGTGCCCGCTGGATGATTGATAGAATGGTTGGCCATGGTTGGCTCCTTGGACGTTCTCACACGGCACCCGTCACGCCACAGAGCATATTCCAGAGAATTTTTCTAGCTCAACGGGCAAGAAAACACTAGGGCGCGGATGGCAAGACATGGTGGTGGTGGCGATAAGCAGGGCGCAAAAGGGCGAAAGAAGGGACGGTGGCCTTGTCAGAGCCAAGAAACAAGATGCACGCATCTTTTCGCCCCCTGGTGAGTTGCCCTTTTCGTCCATTTTTGGAGAAACGGTACGGCGCAGGGCGCAACCTGCCAAAGTATTGTACGTAACGGTTTAATTACCAGCCCGTCGAGGCTTCACATGGCGATGCCCATTTGCTGCATCTTCAGATGCGACGGCGCCATGACAAAAGCCAATCTGTCACGCCCAAAACCGAGAGCAAAGGGCAAAACGCACGTGGGCGGCACGATTTGATGCCGGGTTTCTCCAGGCCTCCGAGCCATGGAGGCTCCTCCACTGTTCCAGCTCGGTTCCGACAGACAAGGGCAAAAGGATGGACTCCATTTCAGCTGCGAGCGAGCGGTTCGCTGGAGGAGACGTGAGCCTCATGGCCTTCTGCCGGGCGAAAAGTCGCGGGTTCGCCGTGTTTGGTGGCTTGCATGCCGTCCACACCAACTCAACTGTTCGCCCCCCTTTGCCACAAGCCTCTCTCTGCACATCGTCGCCTTCACCACATAACCTGAACCAACAAAATCCCTAGCGGCGGCAACGTCGTGCAGCCTGAGCCGCCGCTAAGCTTAATGTGAGCAACAAGGAGCGAACTTCGACCGCGGCTCAACGAAGGGTGGCAAGCATGAGGCTCATTCGGGTCTGCAAGATGATTCCATGCCGGCTTCCTTGTGTCTTCTAGCTCCTCGGCTCGCCAAGGTTCAAACAAGGTCTGCATGGCTAGTTCGTCGCCCAAGCAAAACTCGACGACCAACATTTCTCCCCTGCGGTGAAGAAGGACGTTTGACGGCATCTCATCAAGTCTCGTCCTTGCCCCTTGCCATGGGAAAGGAAAAGCCGCCGGGGTCCGAACCATCCCTCATCAACCACGCCCTAAATGCCATTATGCGACGCGGCGTGCGCCCTTTGCTCGACGAGAGCGTCCAGCTGCACCTGTGACTAACCTGCACCTGACCTCGGCCAATCTCTCACGCCTTGCGCGCCCTACGCACAATTCTTCGTAAGAGCAGCCTCTCTCCCTCGTACGGTATCATGGCATTTGGCCGCTGCCAAGCTAGGCAACTCAGGCGCTCGCTTCATCGTAAGCCGGTTGGCTTATCAACCACGCAAGCATCTTGATGACAATGATGAGATGCAACACGTGGACCACATCACCGACTCCGGCTTATCCCAACCATCCTCGTCCTCGGCCCCAGTCCGCGTAGCCCGCGATGCGATGCCGCAGCTCCTCAACCCACGTCTCTCTGTAGCGATAACAGATTGCCGCTGATTCCGGCCAGACAAAACCCCAAGCGTCCCTCCAATGAAGCCATTTTCTTCCCTTTTTTTTTCTTCTTCTTTCCTGCTCTCGCGATTTATTTCCCCCATCACCCAAAACCTCCCAATTCCAACGACGTTCCAGTCTCCATCGTTCGCCAAGCACCGCTATGGTCCGTCTGCGGCTGTCTGCGTTGATCTAGATACGAGTGGTCTCATCTACGCCCGTCTCGGCCCCATCAAAACTCCTCCCTTGACTCCATGTCCTGTCGACTCTGGGGACATCACGCTGTCCCATCCTCGCCTCTGCCTTTCGCGGCGGAGTCGCTGGGTTATTTCGTATCTGGGGAAGGTGTTTCTGTTACCTAACGTGAATCTCGCTCTCCGCCGAATAGCCTTCCCTTGGTCCGATACCGTCTTTCGATGCTTGAACCCCGTCGTAGCATTCATCTGGCCATTTTGCCGTGTCCCCGAGTGAGATTGCGCCGTGTGACTTTAGTGAGCTTGGCGCCGACGACGAGTGGTGATGTTTATTAAATGCCTAGTTTTATGTGTATAGCCATCGCGCAATTAATTTATTTACAAGTGTATTATATATTTACGCAATTATTTAACTTTCTTAAGTGTCTAGACTGGATTTCGTTTTGTAGAAGTGCTTGCCTGTGTCGACAAGATGGTAGTGAGTACAGTTCTTGAGGGCGAAACCATGCACATAGAATATGCCATCTTCACGCATTCTGTCCTTGATTTGCTAGTTGAGCCTGTTCAATTCCTCCAGGTCTAAGTTCGAGAACATGGTTTTGTTCTGAAGGCAATAATGCTGTCCCTTCTTTGGGAATGCACACCATCATGCATGAGTTGATGTCGTTGAAACCTCCTGGAGCTTCATTGTCGTTGGTGTTGTTGTCGGCTGCTAGGAGGAACTTGGCAAGGTTTGAACTTCAATGTGGGAACTATAGTTACGTATGGAAATGGCTCCGACAAGAAGAAAGCCGTCTGAAATAAAAAATACAACATAAGAAAATATTGCATACGTACCGAATTTGGGTTGGCTGGTATGGTACATCACCCCGAGATGAAGAACTAGAGCCGAAAAGTGAATTTGTCCTTTATATTAAAAGCCTCTCCTTTCCTACGAGGTTGATTCTCTCTGCCGTGCATGGTGCGTTATCCTTCCTCTCAAAACAAAATCTTCAGGTTATATGATCGTGGGAAGCCGATTATGCCCCTGAGATAGTCGACCTACAATTCAACCGACCCGCTGACTTCATGTACTCAAAAACGCACCGGGCGACCGGTCACTGTTCAAACATGGCCTAATGAGGCTCTCCTCACTCATCAGGTCCCGGAGGATTTGCGCGTCCGTCAGCTTTGTCTCGGACCCCTGGCCACGTTCAGGACTCGCGAGAAGCTGTTCTTGGACATATTGGTCGCATACTGCGTTCACCCCATAAAGCGGCACGCTGGCGTTGCGCGCGATGTTGAGAGGCTCTTGGGGCAATGCGGCGTCTGGCTCGTTTTCTTCGGTCAGGCAAGCCGTCATGAGAATGGTGTGGCCTGCCCGCGCAAGTTTTGCTAAGTGCTCAAAGATGGGCGCCCGAACCATCTGACGTACCTTAGCTGATGATGTTCGTTGTTTCCGTTGTGGGAAACTGCGACCACTCGGTCGATGAGCAGATGGTCGTCTAGGAGACAAGTTGTATCGTCGGGGAGCATTTGTTTTAGACGCTTGAGAATTGTGAACTTGCCCGTGCCCGGAAATCCATTCAACACGACAGCTCTCCCGCGACCGGGCCCCTGGAACCACATGTTTTGTTCTTGTGACACTTTGATGGTGTTTTGGATAGACGTCTCGAATGGTGATATTCTAGATAGAAGTCTGTGAAGGAACAGGTTGTTGTCTGATGTTGGAATAGAGGAAGGGGAGATCATATAGGTAAACAAGCATGTAAGAAGTCAGTGAAGAAGGCACCTTAGAGTTCGTGAGCCACCGAGAGGAAACTTACCTACCTAAAGGATACCATACGTGCCTATAGAGCCATCAATATCGTAAAAGTAGGTCGCTGAGGTGGGACTTGGGGGGGTTAAGTTACGGTGCTGGGTACATTGTTTTGAGAACTCTGCCTGTATGGATACAGGTTCATTTGTTGGAAGGTGCCACCCAATGGACCGCCCTCGTCTAGTTGGTCGAACTGTATAGAAATGAATTTTCCGCCATGAGAGAACACCTAATCTGCAGTTCAGAGCATAGAGCGGCGTCATCTATCGTAGGTAGTATGCAACTTAGCTTCCGTGAGTACAGTACCTATCCAAAGACAGGAGAAAAGCCTTGAGGTGGAAGAGGTCAATGTGGCTTAGCAGTCTAAGGCTTGTATTTTCTGATCAGGCGTGTACATATAGATAGTCCGTAATTCCAACTTCTTGCCGAAAATTAAGAGGCGTCCTCCGGCTTATAAAAGGGTAATTTTCGTCCTCTGCCCTTTGAAATGTCTTTAATATTTTCCGTCGACCCTCATGCACTAAACAGGAACTAACGCAACTAAAACCATCTTGACGGCCTAGAGAATTTCCACAAGACCATGAAGCTCATGATCTGATATTATTGGAGGTTGCAAATCGAGGGACAGCAATAGCAAACGAAAGAACCGCATCACAAACATCCTTCACAGAGAGGCCATTTAAAGAGACAGCCACGTTCAGGCAGAGCTTCTTAGTCTCAGACCCAGCCCAGAATGGTCGCGTTTTGATAGTGCAAGGTTGAAAGCAAGCCCCGAATTCGACGGGACAATAGCCGAACTCCCGGAGTCCGGCAAGGCGGGCTTGGCCGCAGCTCACAATTGCGGAGAGGTGGCGCCCAGGTTCAAACTGCGCCCTGGCTCTCAGCCACGTCGTGTTCTGCTGTGATTTGTTCAGGTGGGGGAGCTGAGAGTCGAATCGAGACTAGAGCGCATATCTAGGACGAGGCATCCCCCAAGGCCATTGGCCTATTCCTCAGGAAGTGAGAGTTGGAAAGGCAACTCTTTCAAGGCACCACTTTTGGCCCTGTAAGGCAGACGGGCTAGGCTTCAGCTCGCAGAGCAGACTTATTATGGATTGAGCTGTTTAAATAATGTGCATTTGATCCCAGTGTTCCATTGCATTTCCTGGGTGTTCCTTGCTTCTTGTCACACCTCCTCTACGGACCTTAATTGAACATCTTATGAGCTATTCCTTCATCCCGTCTTCCTTCTATGCGTTCACCCTTGCCATACCACAATCATGTCCACCAACTCCAACTCATGGTCGACGACAATGACGCGCTCGAGCGTGTCGTCGGCCGACATTGAGTCGTTGGCGGACAGGATGCTTCACGAATCACTGTCCCGGGACAAAACACCCTCAACTACCGCCTCACGCTCTACTGCCTCGCGCTCGTCTTCATCATCAGACACGGTTCGCGGACAGGCAGATAGAATCCTGCGAAACTCGCTGTCCCGAAGAAGCGCCTCGTCTACACCTCCCACCGATACCTCCTCGCACAGTCGCGTGAACGTGACCGACAGCATCGAATTAACCAAGAGGAGCAACCGCCTATCCAAGTCCAGGCCCCCAACTACATCTACCGTGGCCCCGACATCTTCGAGTGCTTCGGGCGCCTGGAGCAGCGTGCCTTCAAGTTCCACCACCGATACCCCCAGTCGTCTATCAAAGCAGAGGTCTCCCCCTACCTCTTCAACAGCTTCAGTGGCCTCGACTTCTTCAGGAACGCGAGAGCGTCTTCGCCAAGTCGAGAAGGAACTCGCGGAGCGTCGGGCCAAAGAGGTCAAGATGCAGCGCGAACTCGATGAGCAGCGGGACGCCGCCGAACGTCTCAAGAAGGAAGGCCTGATGAAGGCACCGACTGCCAAAGAGGTCAGACTTCGGGTCTCCAACCTCGAAAAAGAGGCAAAGTTAGCGGGCTCCGAATCGAAGCGTCAGTCCACCGAGGGGCTTTTCAAGGCGACTTATTCGACCGACCTGCTCTTCCTCATTGACGCCACTTACTCCATGGATCGGTACATCGAGGAGGCCAAAAATCAAGTCAGGGCCATCATCAACGAACTCGAGCAGCGCTTTTTCGGGGAAGCCAAAGTGCGGGTTGCCGTGGTGGCTTACAGAGACCACTGCGATAAGACAAACATCGAATTCCTCGACTTCACTACCGATGTCGACGCGGTACGAGCGTTTCTTAATCGCTTGCAGGCGATTGGCGGGGGGGACGAACCCGAAGACGTCCTTGGAGGGATCCAGCAAGCCGTGAATGCGAGCTGGTCGTACCCAAACAGGTGCATTATGCACATTGCAGACGCACCACCACACGGCCGCATTCTTCACGACCTCGAAGACGACTGCGATAACTATGCCGATCCAGGGAGCGAACCACACCGACTCACGTACAAGCCCTTGCTCCGAAAGATGGTCAAACTTGGCGTGAACTATGTTGCTCTTCGCGTCAACAACTCCATCGATCGAATGGCCTATCTCTTTTACCAAGAGTATGCTTCCGCATCGTCCGACTGCGACCTTCTCGAGTCCAATCGATACTACAACCAGGCGCTCAAGCTATCGCCAGCTTCTCGCAGCGGTCTTCGCGGCGGC
The DNA here is from genome assembly GCA_024115155.1 of Thelonectria blattea. Lineage (NCBI taxonomy): Eukaryota > Fungi > Ascomycota > Sordariomycetes > Hypocreales > Nectriaceae > Thelonectria > Thelonectria blattea. The sequence goes on from JAMQMW010000871.1 coordinate 10,377, forward strand.
GGAACCTCGACGACGAGTTTCGGCTCTAGTAAGGGTGCTTTGCTGTTTGGGGAGGCCGAGCTAGGCACCTCTTACAATCAGCTGCGACACTTGGTCGTAAGGAGCGTCACTTCTTCGGCTTGTCGTACAGCAATTCGCATGTCGGCCACGAATTCTCGCGTCTCGCGGAGCAGCAGCAAGGGGGGCAGGAGGAACTTGGTGAGGAATTCGCAGTTCACCTACCTCACGACGGTGGACGAAGGCGAGGAAGAAGAATCAATCTCCTTCGAGAAGTCTCCCCCATTGTGGGATTTCCCCAACTGGCTCGATGAAACGCTCCAGGTGCAGGGCTTCGCGCCCGAAGGAGTCGTTCACGGCGCGACGACGCTCGACGACATGATGGCCGACGACAAGAATATCCGGCTGAGCACCATCGACCTCACCATCCACAAGCGGTCCAAGCCGTTTGGCCAGGGCGCCATGCGCATCGTCTACTACGCTCGCACGGCTGTCTCGACGAACCGCTTCGTCGTCAAGGCGTACAAGGAAAAGGAGGGGAGGAGTCCAAAGGGGCTCGCGCACATGGCCGAGGACATGCGGTGCCAGACGCTCTGCAAGGCCTTCGCCCTCGAGTTCAACGCCTTGACTGGTGGCGAACATACCATCGACTTTATCGTTACCGCGTGCTTGAAGGGGATATCTGGGACGTCTGATGTCGACTACTTGTCTCTCGAGCCGTGCATTCCAGGAGAATACGTCAAATACAACGGCAACACGGGCTACATCAAGAAGGACGTCCCCGAGGATGGCTTCAACAAGGCAGCGCAGGCCTTTTCCCACTTCACCTTTGAGCGTTCGCGTGGCGAAATGTTGGTCTGCGACTTGCAAGGCTCCGGCTGCGTGCTCACCGACCCAGTCATCCACACGCGCGACGCCAAGCGGTTCAAACTATCCAGCACCAACTTCAACAAGGCCGGCTTCAAGTACTTCTTCGCCACGCACGACTGCAACAACATCTGCCGCAAGCTGGGCCTCCAAAGCAACCGCGAGATGATGGCCCGAGACAGGTTCAACTTCCGAATGTCGTGGCCGACGCTCGACCAGACCGTCTGCTGCTCCAACAAGCTCTGCGGCAAGATCATCACCACGACCGAGGCCCGGGGATCGAGCGAGTTCCCGGACCGCTTCTGGTGTGACGCGTGCTGGCCGCAGCTGGCTTCGTCCAAGCTGAAGCTGCTCTGCAGGGCGCCCGGGCACGGAGAGCACCACGAGTTCGAGGTGTCGAGGTTCTTCTTTGAGTCTCAGGGACAGGTCATGCCGCAGATGTGCCCCAGGCACGGCGGGGAAAGCGTCTCAACTACGGCTGTGGTGTCTCAAAGCCTCTGGTCCAAACTAAAATTCGCGAACAAGAGCAGGTCTTAGCCTAGCCTTGAAGATAGACCAGGAAGGGGGTGGGAGGAAGGGGGTGAGAGGAAAGGAGTGGAGCTGAAGGCTTCGATTATTCAAACGAAGTCGGCTTGGGATGGCTGAACCAGTTAGTTAACTCCTTCCATTATAGATAATGAGAATCATTAGGTACTTCTATTTGACAGCGCTTTGATAACAATACTTACGGGTTCCAGGCGGGTTCGCATGGTGACTCAATTCAGTATCGACTTGCCTATTGAATAGGGTTGGTTAAGTCTATTTAGAAGTTCGAAAAATTTCCGCGCAAAAAATCATTTCCAAGATGTTCTTGACGTTTGGCTTTGTGGTCATCACCATGTCGTTGTCGGGGGCCATTTCAACCAACATCATCAGTACATTCGCCCCATGTTATATAAGGAAAGAAAAATCACATTGATAATCATCCCGGGCCACTGTAAATTCAGGTCGATGCCTGCGTACCTACCTATATTTCCCGAAGCATGCTTGATATCTCTAGGGTAACCGGTTCAATAAACCATCGAAATGCTCTGGAACCTGAATTTTGGCACCACTTCTCAAGTCGTTCCAGCCAGAGATATCAACGAAACTGAAGCGAAGGAATCAGAAGGTTGCACGCTTTCCTCTGGGGCTATGTTCGTGTTGCTCCCGTGCAATGACATATCGGCACCGACGTTAGGCGGCGCGAGTTGTGACCTGAGTCACGAGTGTCAAAGATCTCAAACAGCGGCGGCGGGGCATCACCCTCAAAGCACAAATACTATAACCAAAGTGTCCCGTAAACACAGCGTCGCAAGTATAAAAATAGGTCGTTGAAGTGGCTGCGGTTGAATGATGCCATCATCATAACAGGCATACATAGAGGGCCGTTTAATGAGCGATAGTTTTGAAATGGATTGACCACTGGATTGCGCCGCTAGGTTTCTGATCTTGAAAGAGAGCTTAAATAAGCCAGGAAGAATCTGCACGATTGCAAGGGCATTTTGCCTAAACTCGTTCCTAGGTATGTTAATGTTGTCTTTCTCGTCCGAGAGAGCTGGGATGTGACCATAGCACTGTCAGACTCTACCCACTAGTCTTCCTCTTCATCAGCGAGAATTAGTAGCCCCTCGAATAGTCAATAAATGCTCAATCCCGGCCGATCTAACGAACAAAAGGCACGCCTTTCTGGGCGCTACAAGCGGGACGGTAGGCAGGAGGAGGTGGCCCCATGCCCTCAGCTCGAAGAGCGAGTGAGGCACTTGTGCTTTCCACCACTTGGCGGCACAACTGTGCTTTGGAACCTGGAAGAATAACCATTATAGCTTGAGCCAACATTATGAAGATATGTTTCCAGTCTTCCAGACACAGCAGGCGGGCAGTGACGAGCACACTGGCAATGTCATTTAAGCCTGCCGCGTCGCTTAGCAACTGCGAGTTTGTGACGGCACTTCGGGAGCTCTAGAGCAGGAGATGGGATATATATTGCTGCCCAGTTAAGATATTTTATCACCGGCACATCACTTGCGTACGCTCCATGAGTCCAACAAACAGAGCTATATCACAAGCTTACGGGCATCAAGCCATGACACCCAAGGACCTATATTATTTGAATCACTTCCATAACATATCTACGCAAGAAACAAACTCCCACAGAGCTTAAAATTGAAACGGTATAGAACTTACCTACGAAGCGGAATTGACTCTTATCCGTTTCTAAGTGCTCATCACCCAACTACCGCTCCGGCATTTGCACGAGTCAGAAATCTCTCAGAGTCACAGACAATAGCCATAAATTGATAAAGTATTAATAAGGGCGCTTTTGTTCGCCGAGAACATTTATGACCCGTGATACTCTAAAGAATACACTTGCTCGGAATATCACCGTATGAGTTGGGGAGTCAGCGGGTGGGTGGATGTTATCACTTGGGACCACATCAAGCCGACAATCCGGCACACGGAATCTTGGAAGACCGCAAATCTCATTAATCCTCCGTATCCGCAAACACCGACTTTAACAGGCTGCTCCGTAATTAATCCAGCAGCCGACGGGTACATCCCTGCTCCGATTATAAGCGCCGATGAACGGTTCAGACGGCCCAGGTTACACCCGTCCGTCGTCTGATGAGATTTGGTGAAAGACACTTGCCTGAATAATGTCCGACGTCGATTGTGGTCAGAGCTTCATTCGGAAGAGCAGAGCACACAGGCTAACGCAGGCTTTCATGCAGGCTGGTTGAAACAGACCATGGACCCGGTCTCCAGTCTGTTGGCTGTGAACGATCCATTTGGTGTTTCTAAAATTACGTCGATGCAAACTTGCGGATACCGTCGCGCGTTGGTGTAATGTGAAGTTGGGACGGTTGGCAGGCAATGCTCACTCCAATGAACATTTGTCGGGGAATAGGGTGAACGTCCACGCGTGGGATGACCTTCTCTTTATATATTATACACTTGCAGCCTCAACGCAGCTGAACATCTAGTCTCGATCCTTCAAGACACGTTAACTCAGCCTGGTCCATTGCATCCCCTTTCATTGTTTCACCTGCGGATTCTCTCCACACGCTGTGGCTCAGTTCTACGGGCCCGACCACACCTTGCATCCTTCAAGTGACGATCGACTTCATCTTCCTTTAAGACTTGCCATATTTTCTCATTTGAAGAACCTTGGTCTTTTTGTCTTCCAATCCATTCCTCGACACACCCGACAAGTTCAACCGACGAGTTCAAAATCGCCAAAATGCTTGGATATATCCCTCTCCTCGCCCTGGCCGGGGCTGCTACCGCCACGACTTCATTGCATACTATCACATCCGCACCGCAGACGACATCCAGCGCGCAGACGACGCTAAATGTGACCTTTGTTGCCATCAGCTTCTCAACGCTCGACGCATCCATCGTCGGCAAGGATGACTCGGCCACGACCATGATGCTCAAGTGTCATAAGAATGCCACGGCGACGGAGACGGAGGAATGCGCGCTTCCCCAAGGCACTCTGCTGTATACCGGCGCTTCTGATACTATGGCGTATGCCTGGTCGACCACTCTATCAGAGAAAAATGAGGCTGCGTAAGTGTCATGTGTATTTCCCAGAGCGATCACACTGTGCATTGAACTAACGAACCATCCTTAGTACTCACCAGATCAACAAGATCGACTGCAGCTTATACAGCAAAAACGACACGGCCTGGTGCACAGCGCAGTCAACAGACTATCTGCAGGGCACATCGACGACAAAGACGAAAACGTGGATGACTAAGCAATGGATGGAGGGATTCGTGTCCAACACGGTCGAGGTGCTCGTTACCGCAGGAGCCGACAAGCTCAACGCCGCCGAAGCCACAACGACGACGACGGCCAAGAGTTCCCAAGCCACCGCCGCCTCGGCATCTACTTCGGGTACCGAGTCGACCTCTACCTCTACCAATAGCGACAACGCGGCAGGACCTGCCGTTACGCAGCACGTGGCGGCAGCCGGTGTCGCCGCTCTGTTGGGAGGAGCTGCTCTTTTGCTTTAGAGGATGATATGATCATAGACGTTGTGAGAAGGACAGTGCTTCGTATTAATACCCAAGAATGAGAAATCGTCGCGGCGGGAATTGAGCCGGGAAACCCCGCTGGCATGTGAGGGCTGGATGTACTTTACGCCGAGGCATGGACATTAGATGGAAGCCGCAAGTAAACTTGGACGTCTAGGCACTCTCTTCATCCCACATCTGCTTGTCACACTGACATTGTGTGGGAATGGATGTGTCGTCTCTATTCCTATTAGTATGTAAATTCTTGGTATACAAAAATGGTATCGCCACCACTATAAACAATTAATGCCTTCTGAATGCGAGCCAACCCTGTCCACAGCTCGGCTTATCTGGGGTATAGTGCGTCCTCCTCAATCGTTCTGTTGTTGTACATGTCCGATGGCCTATGCGTAGGAGGCGATGCTTCTCCTTCTGGGGAATGACATGACTTTTGATAGCGGCTTGAGGTGTATTTCGTCGCCGGTGAATGTCCTTCGTCGCGAATCGGTGATGGATCGTTGACTGTCCACGTTGGTTGAGTCGTCGGTCCCCAGTGAAGCGGTGTTGAAGGTGCCCTCGGATATGATGCCGCAGCTCTTGTTCCGAGCAATCTTTCCGATGAGGTCGGCCATGGACATTTCGATGTTGAGTTTTACGATGTACGCGAGGGGATGAAACTGCATGTACCTAGAGTCGAGAATTAGTCGCGGGGGGAAGAGGATGAGCAGTGAGTTGATGCGACATACACAAAGGTGTTCTTCAGACTCATCATCGATATGATGAGAACATCCATGCTGAGGGAGAAGCCGATGATGAACATATTGAAATGGACGAGCTTCTTGTACTTGGTCAAGCCGTGGACGACAAGATTGACCCGGACGATGTGGATGAAGTAGAAGTTGAGACATCCGTCGACGATGAGGTAGATGACCTTTTCGCATCGGTCCCACCAGTCGTTAATCCAGACGTACCGTTCCGATATCTGGAGGCGGGCGGGGATCCAGATGCAGTAGACGGAGATGTTGACTGCCGTGATTATGGTTGCGATGCTGACTTTGAGACGGTACGCCTTTTTCTGGTCTGTGAGAAGAATCGAGCATCTGTTGACGATGATTTGCAAGAGAAATTGCACCTGAGGCGTCGTGTTATTCGAGGTTCATCGTAGTATTGATCCAGCTGGGATGCGTACCTGAAGCGCCCACGTAGTCACTGAGAGCAATGTTAGTACTTGATATGAGACAATGAGGGCATGATAACGGGAGCCATACCAATGGTGAAATAAAATGCAAAACTGCGATTCCACCATGTCAGCACGCCGTCTCCAAATGAGGCAAAAAACACCTGCAGGAACCTGCGGGACACTAACCTCGGCGGAATAATATGTCGCAGATGCAAAAAGCAAATGATGGCAAAGATGAGGCAGACGGTAATTTCCAGCCAGATCATCCAGACGTAGGTGCTGCGAAACACGGCGCGGCCGCGGCGGTTGTAGATTTGGACGCTCTGCTTCAGGGCCGTCCATGTCGTCAGCCAGCCGAAGCCGATGGTGAACCCCCAGGCAATCGAGGCGATGATGAGATCATGTTCGGTCACTTCCAGGGCTTTATAGTGAGGGGACAGGAGAGTAATCATCGAAGAGGGAGGAAGACCGGCGAGGTTCACATAGTGTGTGGGCAAAAGGGGGAGTTCGAGGTTTTTTGTTTCGCAACAAGGCGGCCGCGGCAAGGATGAAGAGGAGAGATATGTTGTAGGTATCTTGGAAGCGTGGCAAAAGGGCACAGGAGGAGTAGGAACGAGCGGCTTATTATTACTCGAGACTCGAGCGTGCGGTGACGGCGGGCTAACAGGTTTAGTCGGGTAGCCCTAATGGCAGCTAAAGACCAATGATCTGCGGAACGCTGGGGAAGGTTATTTGGGCGGTAACGAGGCGATCGCAGCTGGACGCAGCTGGACGCAACGGTGCGTTCGGAAAGCACCTAGCGGTGAAGCTGGGGGAAGACTCGTCTCGACTAGAGCTGGCATGTTCCCTGCGTTGCCTGCCCAAGGAGGCTTTTCCCCATGACTACGCTTCTTTAGAGGCCAACCCGGACTACTCCAGGTTTTGCTTTTTTGCCCGTGGCCACAACTGAGACACGGCTGAGGTGAGAAAAGATCGGAAGGCCCTTCTCGACCCGGCATGGCCACGGCGGTCCACGAGTCACGCTGTCCGCCACAGCTTCACTTCACCCATGCAGGATTTCTTCTCGTGACGATTAGTTACCACCCTCCTTGTCATTGTCCTGTAAGCACCCAGAGACTTGACACCCAGTGCCTACGCTAACGCCATGAAGCCGATGGCGTGCGGGGTAAACGAGATGGCTTGCCGGGGCGAGGTGCGTGAGGCCTAAGGAAAAGTGTGGGTGAGGGGGAGGTCCGGAGGAGGGATGAACCCGATGGCTCGGGCGAGACCAACGGGAGTTGACCCGCGCCGTGGCAGCCGTGCCAGTTTCGAGTTTGTGCTTTCTTTGTTCCAAGGTGTGCGCTTGAGCCTCAGGAGAGAAGAGGAGACGGACGCATGTGCACGCCCGGGGAAGAACGGAGACGTTGCATTTGAGGCGCGCTTCTAGACGCCCGTGAAGCATCATCGAGGCATCCAACTCGGTGGCGGAGGAGCACGTTCATGACAAGGTCTAGCTGCGCGGCTTTTTCGCATGCGCCTCTTTCTTTTCTTCTCTCAGGGGGACTGACTGGAACAAGTCAACGCGTTGCAGTGTCTCCTGGCTGTCGATTTCAGCCCTGGTAAAAAGGCTTGGAATTCTTGCTGATCTCGTCAAAACGCAATCGGCCGCGCGATTTGAGCCTTGCAAGGAGGGCATCTCTCCCGGAGCATAACCTACGACCCACGGCATTCCTCAACTGGCCTCGAGTCTCCTTGTTCGCCCACCAGCAAAGTCGCATCACTGAAACGCTACAGATCCATGGGGAAAACGATGGACAAAACCTTTTCCCTCTTTTCCCTGCAGGACTTTTGGGCTTAGTCCTCTACCCGCGGCGCAGGATGTCTTCACCCGACAGAAAAAAAGGGCGCTAGGTCTCTGGGATAATTTCATGTAATAACGCCACCTTTCCCATGGCAAAAAGTCCAACAAGGAACGAAAAAGTCCTGCAGGAGGTAGGAGGCACAAGAAGTTTAGAAGCTGTGGCTTGGCCCCTTCTCGAAAATCTTCAGCTTCGGCAGGAGGTGTCCCGACCTGGCCGAGGCAGCATGACTCGCGAGACCCTCGACAACCTAGACGCCATTTCTCGACTTGGGACCGCGGGGATTGGAGGACGGCATTTAGCTCTCCCGCCTTGTGTCTGCCGTGAGAAATTATTTGTCGAGGCCAGCTTTGTCGAGACCGAAATGGTGTTATTTCGTATCCTTGACTCCTCCAAACTACTCTTAGCCACACAGACGACCACGACCCCAGGCGACATTTCTGTCGTGGCTGACTCTGCGCAAATATCATCACTTTTATTCATTTTCGTTTGCTAAGGACAACATATTTTGAGTTTTCTCGTCAAACGCGTAGGTTCCTTCTGCCGTTCGTCGCAAACGCTTGCTTGGAATGATTGGCCGCGACTCAGGGAAAACCTGGCTTGTGAAGTTTGCCGCCATTCTAGAATCTTTGAGAGAATCATGTCTCATGTTGCTTTCGTGCCAATCGCTCGTCGGCAAAATGTCATTGACGTTCCATCGCGAAGTATGGATACGAATATTCCATGTCTAATCTTGCTTCCGTTGGCGAATTTAGGCCTGCAGTCATAACCACGCCATCAGTATCTCGGGGTGGCTCATGGTCGATCGCCATTCACTAACTATTGCGCCCTGTTATGCAGTAGATAGGAGAGCGTTTCGAGGCTTTGATACCGTCCCCTGAGATATTACGTGCTTGAATTTACTAGAATCTGTTATCACCGCCACCAAATCGCTCATGCGGCCTGTAGAGATATGCAACCTTCGTCCAGTCGGACGGAATACCGGCATATCTCATCACTCGACTCGTAGCACATCTGACACTCAGTTCGGGATGGATACTAAATTAGTTGTCTGTTCAGGAATGCAACGAGGACATAGGTCCTCTTCATTTCGATACGTACTTACCAATACTCAAGCTCACATGGATTATCGGTTGGACAGAGAGGATTGCGTGCTGGCGAAGTATTCAGACCCGGCACTACGACTTCCGAGTCCTGACACATGGAAAACTTACTGATGATACCGCTAGATGGCACGGATACACATGCGACGAAAGGTGATGTTTCCAGTTGACATTGCGATCTGCAACCTGTCACATAATCTGGCTTGAATGCCCGCGCTGCATTTGCCCACAACCTTCATTATAGGCATCTTAAATATCACTACTATTTCCTAAGCCTGTTTGTGCTCTTTTCAACAATGTCGAATGCTTGCGACAGCCGTAGTTTGAAGCCCTTCTCAACACCAACTGCACTAAAGAGTCAGTCATACGAATGGAAATGCGCATAAGGACATTATTCAACTCACGAACAACCAAGTGAAGGTATTTAGATATCACCGGCGCCCATATTAGAACCGCAACCAGTTGCCCGACGCTCCAAGTCCCCGTATCTCCCTCTATCAAAAGGGCCACGAGTGGAACGCGGACCTCGGCCAGCGCAAAAGCTATGCAGGCGAGCCCGCCAGCCTCCGCAGCAATAGTCAGGATTGTGGCGATCTTTGCAAGAATTCTTCTTGTCCAGTCGTACAGCTTCATAGATCTGCCAGAAAGACACGCGTGCTTCTTCCGGAACCATGCCGTAGCGCTCATTCGATGACAAAAGTCCTCAATCCAGAGCACACCGAGGAAGCCCAGGAACGAGTAAATGCTCGCTGCCGGCAAGGGATTCCAGTAGAGACCGAAGCGCCTCTCAACGCAAAAAGTCCGCAGTGAGGGATTCCCGCCGCACTCGGCCACTATGTTTTGGTCCTTGAAGCTATCGTACACCTTGTCGGGATCGGGATTGGCTGCCGTGTCCGCGGCCGCGCCAGCCAGGACCAAGGCCACGGTAGCCAAGAGGAGGTAGTAGACCGAGTCGAGCCGCGCGCGGCGCATCGTCGCCTGCCCGAGCACGATGGGCCACGCGCCCATGCCGGCGAGGAACTGGATGCTGTCGCGGTTCCAGAGGAGGCTCTGCCAGTTATCCGCGCCCGTGAAGATGGCCGAGCGGGAGCTGGCGGTTAGGAGGGCGATGCCGATGGCGACGATGAAGAAGCATTGGGCTTCGTGGAGTTCGGCGAGAAAGGTGCTCGTGGCGTGGGCGAGGTTGGTTCGTTCGAGGCGTTCGAGGCCGGATGGTCGGTGTGTCAATAAGCTGGAGTCTGGCCTTCGTTTCCACAGGAGATGACCGGAGACAGAAGTGAACCTGTTCAATAGCTTATTGGCGTTGAGTAAGACGAAGAACAACCAGGCGTATAGAATCATTGCCGTCTGGGTGATGTAGGATATCAAGACCTGCGACGCAGTGAGTGTTGGTACCTAGGCAAGGGTGTGCTGCTTTACTCACACCGGGACCGGCGATGTCAATGTTGATCTCACTCTCGAGGCCATGGCAAATCGATTCGAGAGCATTGTACACCTCAATCCATCGAACTTTTCCATCTTCAACGTAGCTCGAATTAAGCGTGCTGATGGAGCAGTCGCCCATGCTCTGCTCGCTGCAGCTCGCCGCCGCACACTCATAAGTGTGGTTGAGAACCGTCACTCCATTGAACGCCAAAGCATCCGTAATTCCAATCTCAAGCAGAGAATCCGCCACCAAGGCCTTGGAAGATTCGTTCAGCGTAGGAAAAGCTGTCGGACCCAAGAATAATGTGGCCAGAGTGAGGCACTGCCACAAGGTCCTCCAGGAGCTGAAGAGGGTCGTTTTATCGGTGCATATTTCTGAGCAATTCGTGGTGCTACCGTCTGCTGCCAAACACGTGTCGTAGAGGAGTGAGACGGGCTCAATGTCTCGCACGCTTCCCTCGTTTTCAAGGGTGTTGAAGATATTCCATGATTGCGCGAGCGTTCCCCTGAGAATTGAGGCTGTGTCGGGTCGCCATGTAGCGTCTCGTGTGTACCCATCCTTCTCTCCATCGTCGGTGAGAATGTTGATTATCCCATGCGCGCTGATTGACGACATGAGGTTCTCATCCCATGGCAGAAGGGTTTCTCATGCATCGAGTGTCTCTTCCGTCGCCATACGTTGAAAAGAGAATCTCACTCAATAGGGGCGTAACGAGCAGTGGGTCGAGTTCGTCGTGGCTTCGTTCGGTGTTGGTGCACGAGATCAAAGTGCAGAAAAGATTGAGAGGTGTCTTTTGTCAAAGAATTGCCACTTGCTGACAAGGAATGAGTGTGAAACAAGGCGGAGCGAAGTGGCAGTACAGCCAACAGACAGGGTCGGGGCCTGAAGCCTGAAGGATCAGGATCGACATGGCGTGCCAAGAAATTGGAACGAGTTTGCTTGAATTTCACGAAGGAGCAAACCCTGAGTAAATTGGGCGGCCAGATCGTTGCTACTGTTGTGCGTGAAAAATATGCCGTAAAAATATCTGAGGTATGCCTGCCTGCCTCCAAATAGACTCTGATGAACATTACGGAATGCTGCTTTTGGCTACCCATATGCCAACGACGTATTTATGAGAAGTCTTGTACCACTATTCAATATCTCCAACAGAAAAGAACCCTCTTTGACATACCTAAGCAGCGTGCCATGTTTTGTCCACATTGGTGCCGAGAATAAAGGGAAAAAATAATGCTCCCAGAAAAAGTCTGAAAAAGAAAAGAGTTTAGGGCCAAAAACCTTTCAGTGTCAATAAGAATTGGGTGTCTATCGTAGAGAAGGCCTAAGCCCATTTTCAATCTCAAGGCCCGTTCAAATTGAAGAGAGCACCAAAACGTTCCAATTCGACATTATGTGCTTCAACCAGTCGATCCGATCCCTTCCGAGGTAGGTTTTGGAAAGCTACATTATGGAAGTAGAAAAGGATTATCTGATTTGAAATTCGGACGGTTCGCGTCTTTCGAAACCGAAATCGCCATGTCCACGCTTGCGGCTGGAGATGTGCCTCGGAGCGCATAGATTGAACCCTCAATACGTATTATGACTTGTGACTCGCCGTGAGTAGCTCAACTCAAGAGAAATGCAACTTATGCAACCATCTCGTAAGTTAACAGCCTTTCCCCAAGGTTTTGCAGTCCAGCCTTCCACTCTTACCACCCCAAAGGCATCTCAGAGGCCCGAATCTCTCCACCAGAAGACATCTCCGATGCCACGGCCGTGTCTCTTGCCGTACCCCTTACCTTATCTCTGGCCTGGTGCACTGCCAGAGGACCCCTGTCATTTCGTTCCTGCACACCCCGTCCCTCGGTATCCAAGTTGGCATGTTCATTCCTATCCTCAAACATGCCCCAAATCCTCTGCAACCTCATGTTCAGAGCACCTAGGTTTTGCAAGACGGGAGTGAGGGCCGCTCCTCGCACCCGTGTCGACCGCGGCTCGATCGTCAAGTTCAAGTACTTGACCCTGGCCAGCTTCCTCTGCTTCAGCACGACGGATTGCCCGTTAGGGCCCATGGGAAACTCGGCGAAGCTCTGGTTGGCCATTGTCGCGCGCCACACGTTGCTGCCGAGGATGGGGATGGACGGGCCGCTCAAGAAGCCGATTCGAGGCTCTCGGAAGCTTATCAGCATAAAGAAGGAAGGATAACGCCTCACGTCTTCGCTTCGGTGGTGGAAGAGGACCATGGGGCTCCAAGTGAGATGGCGGTCGTGAATCTTAATAAGCTTCTTGTCCGCGTGGTCAAAGGCCCAGTCCGTGCTTTGCTCTTCGAGCAGAGTGTATCCCGCCTCCAGCACTTGACCGATGCGTACTTCTGAGGTAACGGGCTTTGATGACTCTATCTCGTTGTTGTAAATGGTAGAGCCGTGGACGTACGTCGTCCGAGGTGGGGAGAGCATCTCGGTGAATAGAGAGAGGTCCTCGATGCACAGAAGTGACGGAGAGTGCAGTCTATACAAGATGCCCTCGTCCTTGGAACGGAATGAGCCCTTGGAGAGGGCGAGAGCGATGGGTTTGCCGGCAATGGTGCACATCAATGGCACTACGATGGCGGGTTCGTAAATGTACCACCGCCACTCTGTGCCTGTGCCGTCTATTTCCACGGTTTCCATTTTGTGGCTGATTTTACTGACTGTGCCTCCGGATCGCTTCACAATCTCGGGCTCTCTCTCATATCTGATTTTTCCCACAAGCTCGACAGGGTCTCCCCCGTCACATGGATCCAGGAGGAGCTGCGGTATCGCCGGCTCGGGCAGCGGTGCCGAGATGTCTTCGGGCGGAGTCTCAGGCGCGTCCATTTGCGACGGCGCTTTCAACCACGTTGGAAAGGGAGAGGGTTCCACTTGCTTCATGAGTCGCTGAAAATCGACTTGTTGCGCATCTTCTGCGTATTTGGCATCGCTGATGATAGAACCAGATTCGACGTGCGAGAAGCTGACGAGGCCAGGGACAGTTCCCTCGGTGGCCAGCTTCATCCCCTTCAGGGGGCCGAGGATAGGCAGTCTTATGCGGATGAGTTGTCGGACGAGTTCGAAGGTGTCTAGGTAGCTTTCGGCTGTGTCCTGTCCCCTTGGGACGGCCTTCTTTTCGTGGTCCACCATCATCGTCACCTCCGATGAGTCCCTGAAGAGATCTGGTGACGACGCGAGCAGTCCTGTGAGTTGGACGTGTGATTGTTGATTGGTCGGGTATGACCACGCAAAGATGCTTTGATCGTCGGTCCGTTTCATGATCTCCTCCTGCAGCCTGAAGAAAGCCCCTTGGCCCTCTCCATACAAGAGCGGCATGTTCACATCGAACAGGCCCAGTAAGCAGTAAGCCTGGTCTTCGGGCCTCGTTGTGCACCGACCCGCTGCCCACGACATCTTCTGTGCGACACTGTAATCGCCAAAGCTGCGGTCTTCCAATGCCGCACCGCTGATGCGCGTAATAGCAGTGATGGTCGTCTGCAGGGTCTCCTTAGTCCCGATCTCGCCCCAATCGCGCCCCAAGAACACAATCTCTGTAGGCGCTAGAAGCTCTTGCAGAGTCCAGCCGCGGGTGAACCAGCGGCTCTTGGAGAAGTCGGATGTCGCCCTAGAAGGGTATTGCATGCTATCGACGTCGCTTAGGTAGGCATAGCAGATGGCGCTTTCGTGGTACCAGCGGAACATGGAGTTAATGGCCTCGGAGAGCTCCGCGCTGGACGTCTTGTCGATGCAGCAGGTATCGATCCAGGCGTACCCGAAGCCTTCGGCCGCAGCCGCGGCGCAGCAGCCCACGATCTTATCATGGCCCTCTCTCTTGTCCGGGTGCGTCCGCCACTCGTCGCCCGCCTCGAGATCTTTCAAAGTGACTTCCTCGTTGCCCCAGGTATGAGACAGGATGGCATACGGCGGGGCTCCGCTACTGGGGAAGTCCTCCACGCGGTGGTTGGTGACGTTGATGAGACGCATGAAGTTGGTGGATCGTAGGTGGGCAGCTGAAGGTTCTCGACCAGAGGGGGGAAATCCGGGCTTTTAGTGTTGATTTAAACCCCTGCTGGTTCGACTTGGGCCAAGCCCTTGTTTTCGATGCAGCCAATCACGTCACCGCGAATGTCTCAACATCATGGAAGTGATTGCTTTCACTCATTCGATGTCTTGTGTACCCAAGGCCCTTACTACCTCAGTAACTGGATACTTCATATTAACCAGGTCAGTCTTAGCTATATCCATCTTAAGGCGCCTGGCTCTATCCCTCTATATCTGTCCTAGCTAATTGGCGCGGTCGGCTGCGCTTATGGT
>JAMQMW010000873.1:0-13989 GCA_024115155.1 Thelonectria blattea
TTTTTTTATCCTTTTTTCTTCGTCCGCCCTGCTGGACTCGATCCAAAACGAGAAAGCCGCCCACCACTTTGACGATACCCCCGGGGATGCTTCCCGCGGACTCTTGACGGAGAACCACGTCAGCAAGGCGGTTCTCTGTCAGCAAGGGGGGTTTTTATGTATGTGGATGTGCCGGAGGACGCTGCTGGGCAAGGAGGGAGAATCTAAGAGGAGTTGGGACAACCAAGCAATGCAATGCAGTTGGCGCATTCTGGGGCCGCGGGTTCCTTGTCTCTTATTGATGTATTTCACGGTTCAGCCAGCCTGCCAAGCCAGCCAATCTTTGTGTCAGCTGTATTGGTATTCCATTTCTTCTTTGAGCACCCCCTTTGGCTTTTGTTTCTGCTCTCTCTAGTCGCCTTCTAATGCTGATATCAAATAAATTCGAGACTTTAATTGTGACTTGCGAGTAATTTCGAGACGAAACGCAGTGATTTCCTTAGACATTCGATTACTACGAACCTGTTCATAGCACCCTCGCTAGACTAGAACCCAGCGCTGGGTTGAGCCAGAATCCTTCAAAGTATACCAAACCTACAAAAGAAAAAGGAAAATCGAGGAACGAAAGAAACCGGATAACGCCAAGCCATGAACCTATTACGTGCCCCATCTCCAGTCTGTAAACAGTCAGAGTTCAGGAGACCAACGACGGCTGTTTCGTCCACCACCAATCAATACAAAGAAAACCTGAGAGGGAAGCTCCTAGACAAAAGTGTTATCCGGTCGCAATCACAGGTACATTCACTTTTCTTCGTCGCGTTGCGGGTCCTTAGTTGTTGGACTGGCTGTTGAGGATGCGCAGGATGGCGAGGAAGAGGTTGATGATGTCGAGGTAGAGGCTGATAGCGGCGGCAATCTCCTCCTCGACGTGGTGGTGACGCAAGATAAGCTGGGTATCGACGAGGATGTAGCCGCTGAAGATGAGGGCGCAGACGCCGCCGTAGACGAGCTCGACGGTGGAGTTGTAGGGGAAGAACATGTACATGAAGCCGAAGAGGACGACGGCCCAGAGGGAGCCGAAGAGGTAGGGCATCCACGAGGTGAAGTCGTACTTTGTCTGGCAGGCGAACGCCGTGAGGAAGACGAAGATGCCCGAGGTGAGGACGACGGCGTTGAGGACGATGGAGGTGTCGTAGAAGGACACGATGACGGAAATCGTGTAGGCCTCGGCGAAAGTGAAGAGCGAGAGGAAGAGGAGGTTGGTGGGGTACGACTTGCGCTTCCAGTAGGTGAGGCCCATGAAGACCATGGCGCCGATTAGCTAGGAGTTCGCGTTAGCATCATGACTTGTCGGGAGGGGGGGACGATGACGTACCGAGATCCAGACGACGCCGGGGTGGCTCTGGATCCAGTTCTTGTAGCCCTCGCTGAGAAAGGTGAGGGAGCTGACGCCGGCGGTGACGATGAGCTGGACGGTGAGGATGGAGTAGACCTTGCGGATGAACTGGTTGCGAATGTCGACGGTGGCCTCGGCCACGGAGCCGCCAAACTGGGGGTGTTAGCTGGGTGAACTGAGCGAGGCGATGGGAATAGCTTCTCCAGACAATATGTGTATTCTCACCTTGAAGTCATCGGGAATCTCATCGTCGCTGTTGCGCGGGGCGCCAAAGAGACCCTGGGTTTCGTCGCGCGAGGCAGAGGCGCCGTATGCGGGGGGCGCACTCGTGTAATCGTCGGGGTCCTGCTGAGGAGCAGGCTGATACTTTGCGGTCGAAGCCATGGCTAATGCGCAGAGAGGCGAGGGAGCTCGATACGTCGGCGTTCGGCGGGGGTTGCTTTCGTTGTATTGGGACGATCGGCGATGGAAGGGAGCGATGTCGACGGGAATTTGTAGGAGGAGGTTTGACGATAATGGCAGGATGGCTGCGCCTCGTCGAATGAGTTCCAAAGAACAGTCATGTGGCACAGGTGTGGCGCTAGGCAGAGGGGGAGAGTTCCCGTGGCGGTGCGGGTTGTGGCGGAAGCTTTGGGACGAATCGTTGATTCATCATTACCTGTTTCGACTGAACTGGAGGAGAGTTCCTTGCCCCGACTTGCACTACGTGATTATTTATGGCTACTATCGTGGTAAGGACTTCAGATTACTATTCCATGGCAAGGCTGAAAATTAGTCCCAGAACGCCAGCGCAGAGTTTCTAGTTCTATAGGGTAACTCGTTTCGCCAGTGAGGCCATCCAACTTGGCCAGATTCGATTCTAAACATGAAGCTCCTCTACGCATGAGTCTGTATCGAGTATCTGGTCTTGCATGTAAATGCCAAATGGGAACTTTGGCTCTGGATGAAAGCAAGCGGCGGCTAGTTTTCGCATTCACATCACCGTCGACACAGGTGGAGAATAGCTGGACCAGACGCAGTAGCGCAGTTGACGTGCGTCAGGACGAGACGGCGTACGCAATTGTCGTCTCAAGGTCCACTGGGCCATTCGTCTGGTCTCGTATCCCCACGTCCGTTGCGAATACGGGCTTCTCGAAGTAATTGGGGTTCTGACTTGCTAACGGTGCGTATGTATAGGTTGAGTGCATTGCAGGTGATGCAATGCAACCCGATGACATGACGTTAGAACCAATCCCGGGAAGCCGGAGGCGCATAGGATGGGCAGTGAAAACGCTTCCACGGGGATGGCCGATGAGGCATGATAGGCTGACGTCGAGCTATGCGAGGGGCATGTTGGTCGCGGTGCGGGGAGGGGGGTTGGGCCTAGTTTTCGATAGAGAATTGACGAGAATGGGAGACGAGACGGGATAGGTCGAAGCACCGACGTGGCGTTTCTTACACGCGGAGCGCCATATGCGCGATGCGATAACGACCGGGTGAGGACGAGGTCGTGAACAAAGGTGGGATGTGGGAGATGAGGGGTAAACTGAAGGCGGCTGCAGGTTGATTGATATTGGGATATTGGGGTTGAGCTGTCGATTTGAGTTGGCACTTTCGTATAGACAAAGATGTCAGGAACTCGAGATGGGAGAGGACGCAAGGAATCTAGAATACTGATAGTCCTAGTGAAAAGGAAGCCCAGCATCGTTAGCATCTATTGGGACGAGAGTAGAGAGCTCGGAGCTCTGACCACCTGGTTGTACCTATAGGAGGCATTCGGAGAGGTTGCGGAAACGGTGGACGCAGAATGGCGGGGAGGACGGAGAAAAGAGAACGGAGGCGAGGACGCAGCTGAACGGCGTTGAAGCGGGAACTGGGTTTCTTGGAAGCGAGGCAAGCCCAGGGTGCAGCCAAGGCCAGGTCGTGATGGAGGGCCAATTGGAATCGACAAAATGATCAGCTCGACGGTGTCTTTGTGGTGACAGGACAGGCGGCGTCCAGGGCATTTTAGGGGTCGGCGGCCTGAGGCGTCGGGCCCAGGGTCCACTGTCCAATGGCGGTTGAGCAAGTGGGAGGCGCGGATTGTGAGATGCAGCAAACCTGGAAGCCCTGGAGGCTTTGGTGTTGTTTTACATGAGCACTTACGGGAGTCATCTTGCAGCCGGCATCGTGATTCATTGTCATTTCCGTTGCCTGTCTTTCATTGTCACTCTTCCCTCGGCGCCGATTCAATGATGGATTGAGTTTGCCGCCACCCGCTCACCCGTTGGTTAGGTGCTTCCTACTCAGGGGTCCAGGCACCCAAAACACTAAACTTCATTGTTCCAGAAGACCACCACAGGACATAAAAGTAGCGCAGATTAGGCACGCGGCCAGGTGAGATTCATCGGGAGAGGTGAATGTCTGCCGCTGCAGTGAGGACCGTGCTTGGTGCTTGTTCCCTGGTTGTTGGCGGGCGCAGTCTGTGCCGTTTGGAAACAACCCGACCCGAGCACGAGAGAAAGGGAAGGGGGGAGGAAGAGGGGAAGTTTGACAGGGAACAAGGGCTGAGAGGGCACGGCACCGAAGAGGAACAAGGGGGGTTGAAACGAGGACACCTTCTCAACATTTTTGGGACCGAGGAAGAAGGGGTGTACTGCGTATGACACTGAATCGCTGCCAATTGAGAGCACGTCTCGAGGACGATTCAAGGTTCAAAGAGAGTCTCTAGTGTACCAGCAAAGGGGAGCCTCAAGTGACGGCAAAAGGGGGGACAGCTGGAGGCAACGTCTTTGTTTGTGGAGAGGGCAAAAGGCAAAGGGCCTCAAAGTTGGCAACATTTCAAGGTTCACTTTTTTTGAGATCCCTAGATCCACTTGGACGAATCCACCCACAAGTTCCACCAGGGGATGGACGCAAAAGGGTGTCGCCGGGTGCTCGAGTTGTGTGTGTTCTGTAGATGCCTGGGAAGAGTCAATTGGGTTCATTGGTGTTCTAAATGACTGCTGGAGGGTTTTGAGAGCATTTGAACACCATGTGCCTCTTCCAAACGTCTCAACGGCATAACGTCCTTTGACCTTGATGTGGGAAGTCAGAACGCACTGAGCCCCGAGTGCCACCACCACACACGCACCAACCAAACCAACCAACCAGGCGTCGTGAGAACTTCACCTCGCAGCAATATCGGCAGCCATTGATTTGCATCGCCCTCAACAACACATCTCACCTCTGGTAGTCCGTAATTAGCAGTCCCGTCCCGGGGACCCGCGGAGGCCATGTCTCGCTTCACCGCCTTGACTGATCAACTTTGGGGATTTGCCCGTTGTGGGGCAATCTCCTCCTTCTCTTCGAGTTGCTGCCGACTCGAGTGGGTTGCATCTCGCAAAAGGTGGTCAATGGATCCGTTTTAGCGGCTGCTATTTACTCTCTCCTTCCTCCCCTCCTCGCCTTTCTGTTTCCCTTTTCAAATCTGCCATTGACCTGGACGACGAAGTGTGCGAGTGAGTGTGTGTGCCAGCGTTTGATTTGATTCGGTTTTCCCTCTTGTTTGCGAGAACAGCTCCTGGAGTGTTTTTTCCTTTTCAAATCTCCCTGAGAACATCCTTTTCCAAAACCACCACCTCCTCCTCCTCCCACCTCACACCTCGAAATTGTCCAATCTCCTACATACAACCCGCCTTCGCCGCGTCCGAAGCAAATTGATCATTCTCTGGACGATATCCTTTTTGCTCGACCTCAACACCGCATCCGAGTTTTCGCTCCCTTCTCCCGCTACCGCACACAAGCCACAAAGCCGTTCCTCCACCGATATCCTACAAGCAAACCTCGTCTCGCCCTCTTGCGAGTCTCTCTCCCTCTCGCAACGTCCCCGAACTGGCTCAGTCATGAGCACCTCGGGCTCCCCTGCGCCGTCGCGGGTCGACGACAAGGTCTCTCCCGACAACAAGAGCACCTCAATGGACACGACACCACAAGCGTCGACTGTCGCACCCGCGACTACAGCTCCCAATGGCACCTTGCAGAACAAGACCAAGTTGGCTCCTCGACCTCGCCTCAAAACGGGCCACAGCACTCCCAACATGAACGGTCCGCTCTACATGCAGACTTCGGGAAACAGCGTCGTGCTCGTCCGCCGCCTTAGACGCAAGGACGAGGGCACATGGAAGCACCTCTCCCGTTGGTTTGTTGAGAACCAAGTTGGTAAGTTTTCTTTCCCGTCCCCCTCACGCACCTGCAGCGACCCCTCCAATTCGTGGGGGCGTGTCCTCGAGCTTCTGTGTGTATGGCCTGAGATCCCACAGAAGCACCCCGCGTTGCACCGCAGCACCCCTCTCTCGCTCATCTCGGCGCATCTGCCCGGAAACTAACGGACACCGCCGCCTATGTGATTTTTGCGGTGGACTGATATGTTTGAACCGTCTTCTAACTGTCGCCAGGCCTCTCCTTCAACCTCCTCGCCCTCCTTTTCCTCGCCCACAACTTCATTCCCAAAGCCCGCATACACACGGCCAAGTTCTTCCGCCTGAGCTACCATGACACCCAAACTGGCCAATATGGAGTCGGAGTCGACGATGCCTTCTTCATTGCTTTCGGCATTGTCGTCTTCACCGGCCTCCGTGCCGCCACTATGGAATACCTGCTTGCGCCCCTGGGCAAGCTTCAGGGCATTTCTAAGAGAAAGGCCTTGACTCGCTTCAGCGAACAAGCTTGGTTGACCGTTCTCTATGCCGTCTTTTGGCCCTGGGGAGTGGTAAGTTGCCCCAAAGGAATCGACGAATAGAATGCTAACTGTGAACAGTACATCTACTACACCAGCCCCCACTGGATGGACTTGCATGCGCTTTGGACCGCCTGGCCCAGCCGCGACCTCGGTGGCATGATGAAGACGTATCTCCTGGTTCAATGGGCTTTCTGGCTCCAGCAGATCATTGTTATTCACATTGAAGAGCGTCGCAAGGATCACTGGCAGATGCTCACGCATCACTTTGTCACCACCAGCTTGATCTGGGCCTGCTACGGCTACGGCCACACCCGCGTCGGCAACCTCATCCTGATTCTCATGGATATCGGCGACTTGATCTTGCCTGTAAGTATCAACAACCCCATGACCAGAACTGCACTAACACGTTCCAGTTGGCCAAGTGTCTCAAGTACTGCGGGTTCCAGACCCTCTGCGACGCCATGTTTGGTCTCTTTGTCGTTTCGTGGGCCGTGTGTCGACATGCTCTGTACCTGACGGTTTGCTGGTCCGTCTATGCGCATTCTTCCATTATGATGACGGGATGCTTCAAAGGTGGACGCGACGAACTCGCCGGTCCGTTGGAGACGCCCGAGGGCTGGTGGTACCTCATTGAGCCGTTTTTCGACCCCAAGGGCATGGTCTGCTACAACAACACGGTCAAGTGGGCGTTCCTGACCCCCCTGCTCTTCCTCCAGGGCCTCACCATTATCTGGTTCACCATGATTGTTCGCGTTGTGATCAAGGTTCTCAAGGGAGATGCCGCCGACGATGTTCGCAGCGACGACGAGGGTGGCGAGGAGGAAGAGGAAGAGGATGAGTTTGTCTATGAGGAAGCTCAGCCCCTCGAAGAGGAGGTGGGCGTCGAGGACCTCGACCTGCGAAACTGGGAGCGCCGATCCGGCCTCCGGAAACAGGCCAGCAGCTCCGGAGTGAGCCTGCCCGGCCACAGCGACCGCAAGGAGTTGTTGGGACGCATCGGCTGCGAGAAGCAGGTCGACTAGGAAGAGAATTTGGGAGGTTTAGCACAATGTTTCGGTTTTTGTTTTGTTGTTTCTGCGCTCACCAGCTCTGAGACTTAGTTGCTCACACGACTCGGGGTACGAGAAGGCTACCGATGCATCTAACGAGGTCGATTTCTCGCATTATTTTCCTTGGTCTTTTTTTCTTTCTTTTTTCTTGTGATCCGCTCAGCGGGATGTATTTGGGTTTAGGGAACCCTTTCGGCCCATCCATGATGACCTTGGGGGACGGGAGGATTGGAACTCTCTTATAGATGATGATTCCCCAGACTATAGAGAGAAAGAGAGAAGATACAAAAGTGTTTGTTTGCGATGTTGCTTGTTCTTTGGATGGTGGATATGATTAGACGGTTGAAGGCATCAAGACGGAGTAGGGAGAAGGGAGTGTAGTAATTCTACCTATTTCTCCGCTTGTCAACGGCTTGTGTTGGTGCTTGTGAATGTAGGAGGGTACTGTCTAGTACATGTTCACTCAGACATCTGAAGCGAAGCCTTGAATCTAACCCATTGGATTATCATTTGGCGTGTTGATGAGTTGCCATAGACTATCGAGATGTAAAGACCAGTCTCCCACCCAGACCCAATCCCAACCCGTACCCCCAACATATCCCCAGTTCTAACCCTACCCCCCTTCACTTCCCCTCAATACCCAACTCCTCGCGCGCCATCTCCCGCAACTTAAACTTCTGAATCTTCCCGCTCGCCGTCTTGGGATACTCGTCGATCCAAAACACATGCTTGGGCACCAAATGCGACGACAGCTCCCCCGCCACCCACGCCCGCAGCACATCTGCCGTCAACTCCCTTCCATCGTCCTTGGTTGTTGTCGTCGAGGCGGCATCAGTCTGGCAAGTCTTCCACCCCCGCGCCGGCACGACAAACGCAGCGACAGCCTCGCCCAGCCGCTCATCCGGCACGCCCACGACGCTCGCCTCGCGCACGCCCGGATGCGTCATCAGACAGTCCTCCACGTCGAGAGGGTGGATGTTCTCGCCGCCGCGGATAATCAAGTCTTTTATGCGGCCCGTGATGCGCACGTATCCCTGATTATCCATGTCTGCCTCGTCGCCAGAGTACATCCACACGGTTCCCTGGTCGTCCGCGATCCTGACCTCGGCGGTGCGCGCCTCGTCGCCGTAGTACCCCTTCATAACGAGGTATCCCGCCGCGGCCAGCTCTCCCTTTTCCCCGAGGGGAAGGATGCGGGAGCGGTTGTTTGGGTCGACGATTTTGACGCCCGTGTGAGGCATGGGAGCGCCGACGGTGCCGGTGCGTTTGGACAAGGGGTCGGAAGGCGTGGTCATGCAGCTCACGGGGCTGGTCTCGGTCATGCCGTAGCAGATGACCACGTCCTGCAGACCCAGCCGGGCGTACAGCGTGCGCATGAGGGACTCGGGCACGCTGGACCCCGCGACGATGCCCTTCCTCAGGTTCCTGGGTGCGTGAGGCACGACGTCCGCGTCGAGAGCCTCGAGAACCGCGACGAGCATGGTGCTCACGCCGTACAGGCCCGTGGCGTCGTGGTCGAAGCACATGCGCAGCGTGGCGACGGGATCGAACGCCGGAGAGGGGAACAAGATGGCGGCGCCCGTCGTGGCAGTGGCCATGTACCCGAGGACGCTCCCGAAGCAGTGGAACAAGGGCGGGGGCACGACGACGCGGTCGCGGGGATCCAGGCCCATGCGGTGCGCGATGAGGGCGCCGTTGTTGAGGATGCAGCGGTGCGAGAGCATGGCCGCCTTGGGCGTCGAGGTGGTGCCCGACGTGAACTGGATGTTGACCGTCTCGTCGGCCGTCAACTCGGAGTCGGGCGTGACGGGATCGGAGGACCCCTGGAGGAGCGTGGAGAAGCTCGTCAGCGCCGGGAAGCCCTCCAGCTTGAAGTTGACGTCTGGGTGGCTCGCCCTGTTATCCACGACGACCACCTTCTTCAGCAACGGCAGCGCCTCGCTCTGAATCCTCGACGCGTGCAGGTCGCCTACCAGCGTCTCGAGCAACGGCTGATTACACCGCCCCTTTCCCGGCCGATACGCCAGATCCGTCACGGCGCCTATAATCAACACCTCGACGGCCAGATGTCTCAGCGCGGCAGCGACCTGACCGTGATTAAACCCGGGGTTCAGCGGCACCAGGACGGCGCCCAGCTTGAACAGCGCGTACGTCAAGCCCGCAAACTCGGGCGTGTTTCCGAGCGATACGGCGACTCGATCACCTTTGCGCACGCCGAGGGACGACAGCGCGTCGGCGAGGCGGTTGGAGTAGAGGTCCAAGGCGTGGTAGCTGAGACACGTCTCGGTGGCGAGGACGGACACGGACGGACACGGAGACCGGGCAATGACGGCGGGCCGGTCGCCGTGCGAGGAGACGACGGATGCAAAGTGCTGCGGGATAGTTCCCTGGTAGAGGGCGGGCTGAGGTGTGTTAGCCGGTGAATTGGTGCAAGTTATGCAGCTCTCACCTCGTCGGGACCCCATCGAATGCTCAAGCCGGCCTTGGTAGCAAGACACCTTCTACCGACGACCCTCCTCTCGAGGCATTGGCTCGATTGGCGCGCCAGAGCTCGCATCAAGGCCATTGTGCAAGTCCGAATAGGTGCTCGAATTGTAGACCAAAGCTGGCGTGATATGACGATGCTCCCCGGCAGTCTCACCTTGTTGGCCGCCCCCAATTCCACGGCCAATGCACCACATTCCTCCCCTCGGCTACCATCGCCAATGGGATCATCGCTTCTCCTCCACACGCAAGATGCAAGGAAGTCGGCTTTGAAGCTCAGCTTCCCCTCACCGCCCGACGCCCAATGAGGAAACCTGGGGAAGATGCGGGGTCACCTCAATCAAGTGCTTCTCCCGCCAAATCGAATTGCTCTTCTTGCTCATCATAAATATTGGTCCGCCCCAACTCCTACTCCGTGAATGCCTCGCCTGCATGCAACCTAATTCAGTTCTGCAACTACATCCTGCCGGCCGAGACACAAAAACCGTCCCAAAATCTATCCCGGAAAAAAGAAACACTCCAACAGAAATCAAGTCTAAACCCCTCGCCCCTTGCCCTTATTTTCTGCCCCTTGCAATGCAATCGTGGGACGTCGACGTCAGCCCAAAACCGGCTCCGTCATGCCATTAGAATAGAGTAGCGGCTGTAATATACAAGGTCGAGAAGCCTCTTAGGTGGTCGTGGCTGAGCATCATCTCGTTGGGCATCCGCCCTAATGTACAACCACGTTCTGCGCCGGGAGCTCTACCGACTGCTCGCCAATGTGTCGCAGCGCTTCGGGTTTCCAGGTTCCTGCATCGTCGTTAGCATCCCTGTCTCGGCTGCAGCGCGCCTCTTCGTACCTTCGAAATCGTGTTTCACGAAAGCCATGGGATCGTCGGGCTCCTTGGCACCCATCTGTCCCACGCCAGGAGAGAAGCTGGTGATGGGCAACACCACGACGTCCCCCACACGCTTGCCCGCTTCCATGCCCGTAAAGTTGTGAAAGTCAATGTGTCCCCTGCTCGTCTTCAGGTTGAAGTACCGCTCGTCGTTGAAGTAGTCCATGATGGTGTCCGTCCAGATTGCCGGCCCGCTAAGCTCGACCACATCCTTGTCCTTGAAGTTGACGAACTTCCCTGCGCGCTTCATGGCCAGCGCCGTCTTGGTGACGCGGGAGATGACGTCGCGCAGAACCGGGTGGCCGGGCTTGCTCTGAATCGTCCACTGGCAGAATTGAATGCGGCGGCTGTACCAATCGGCCCAGTCGGGGCGGTCTGGGTCGGCCTCGATGCCGATGACGAGGCCGACGGTTTCGCGGGGGATGTGCTCGGGAATCCATTTGATGGCGCTCTGGATGGCCCACGTGTCGATATCGGAGTAGATGCCGCCGCGGGCGTAAAGGATGAGGTAACGGAAGAAGTCGGCCTTGAGAACGGGCATCGGCAGGGCCTTGTAGGCTTCGAGGACTTCGGGGATCGAGGCGTACAGCAGGCGGAGGAGGTAGATGGCCACGTCGTCGGTGATGACCTCGTGAACGAAACCCGGGTGCTCTTCTCTCCACGAATTCATCTGCTCCTTGAACTGAAAGTTGAAGTCGTCCGCGTTTTGCCTCCAAGTCTGCCAGATGTAGGCCGGGAACTTGGTGTCGACGTCGTAGGGATACGCATAGGCGAGCTTGTCGTAGGTGGACATGTGGGACATGTCGATGCTGGGTCTCACGCGACGGTCCTTGACCTCCATCTCCTTGGGCTCCTCTGGAGGAGGCGGCGGAGGAGGAGGTTGCGAGTCGGCGTTGCTAGGGGAGTCGGCATTCTTGGATTCGGGGGCATCAGCAGGGACGGCTGGAGGCTGCGTGTACGTGGTCTGGCTGTCGTGGGATCTCGAGAGGAGGAAGAAGAAGGTGAGGATGAAGATGGCGGCCACGACGGCGCGACGTGAATTGAGCATGGCTGGCGACGGGCGACGAGGCCGGCGGTGGGATTCGTCGTGATTGACTCGCTCGTATGGTTCGGTTTTGCGAGGCTGTCTCAACAGGGGGAAGGACAGGCAAGTCGAGGTCGAAGGAAGAAGGAGAAGAAGATGGTAGGGTAGAAAAGAACAACTAAAAATGCATTCAAGAGAGCGTCAGGGGCAGAAACGAGGGAAAGAAGAGGCGAAGCGCAAAGGAAATGAAGCTGCCACGGAAAAAAAAAAAAGTGCTGGTTGCGACGAAACGAACCCGTGTAGCGACGGGAAAGGGAGAAGCGTATAGGGGATCCGCAAGTTGAATACGACCTGAGCCTTCAGTGGCACGGGTTAGCGCAGGGACGGGCGAGTTGGCGAATTTTCGGTTTGGGCCAGGTTTGCGTACGAAGAAATTCGGTTACGAACTGGCGAATCTAGTCGGTCCTTTCAGAGTTTTTTGCCCCGTGTGCGCAAGATGAGTCCGACGTGGGAGCAATCTCTCTGGTTGATCATTGTCCGCCGCAGATTTGTACGCCGCGTAGCGCAGGAGGAGGTTCGGTCGAGTGCCCCGCCAGTTACCAAGGGGGAACCGTTGGAACGTCGGCGCAGGAACCGTTCTAGAATCTGTGGAGGAGAGATATGGGACGAATGGATGGAATGATTGGGGGATGGATGATGGTTTATGAGTGAAGTTCAGATGATTCGAGATGATGTATTCGCACCTTGATTGATAGGCCGGTGCGTATTCAGGTACCTCGCCCGTCTGAGGAAGGAACGCAACGTGCGAACTCCCTCACAAATGATACGTGGCCGGGCAAGCACCGCCCACCGTCGACGTTGAAGTCAATCGCAAAGTCACCTCAGATCGAAAACGACTCGCCTTCTGGGGCAATCTGACACCTTCATCCCATGTACCCTGAATCTGAAGATACCCCCTGACCGGTGGTCCCTTTTCGCCTTGTTTTCCCGGCACACTTACGTATACCATTTGGCTGTGGTGGAGACTTGCAAAGCGAAAGGGGATCATCATAATGATCAGAACGATGCTCGAGATGATGCTCGCATTGGACGAAGCGGCCTGAACAATTAGAATTGTGATTCTACCATCTGCGCATAGAGACAAAGGTATAGTGTCGATACGCCCCCTGATTCGATGCCTCCTCAGGGCTAACCGTCACATCGACTAATGGGAACCGTCGCCAAGCCACACTGTCTAGAAAAGACGCCAGACGAGGGGAATGTGACACCTTTGTCAATCGACAGACCTCATCTTTCTTGTCGCCGTGGTCTCGACTTTTGTGGTTGATGCCCGGTGAACGACCAAGCTGCCAAGGAATGAAGCAAGCTGCGTCGGATTGGCTGGACCAAGCAGCCACGAAACCTCAGGGACCCTTGTTTTACCTCCTTCTCCTCGGATAGATTGTGAGCCGCCCACCTGTTTCAGGCCTTGTTTTCGGAGTCTGGAATCCTACTGGTCGATCTGGGACATGTGTTGCCCGAGTTTCAGCGTTTCGACTCCGGTTTCGCATTCGTCCTCACCATGGTTATTTGAAGTCTCCAATCGTCCACGTCCGTTGGGCGATTTCACTGCAGAACCAGGCGAGCTTTATGGGAGAGACTGCGGTACGGGCTATTGCAATCATGCGGTGAGAGGACCTTTGTTTTTGTCGTCACTTCTGTTCTGGTAGCTACTCTGGCTTGTCGTGATCGATGGACGTGGAACGAGTCGGAGAGACCGGTGGTGGTTGGCGATAAATACTACCTGAGCTAAAGGACTACGGGCGCATCTGTCGACGGGACGCCATTTAAGGTCTATGGACGGGGAGTTGCCACATTGTCATATTGCCTTGACCCGATTGCCTTGACCCTCTCAATTCCGAGAGCAGGCTTCACTGTAGTGTTCCATGCCGTTGTGGACTGCCTGACAAGAGACACCAAGGCATGGATATTGTCATATTTCATCATATCGCATGGACTGTTCACCACCTGATGCGGTGTCTTCGAGGTCGGACGGTGTAATCCTCGTTATGGTGTTGTCCTCTACATTAAGAAGCATTGTCTACTCCTTATCCCTACGAAGCCGCTCGACCACGTAGTCAAGCACAACTTACCTACCTATTGTATCCGATGATTGTCATGTATCCTCTTTACTGTTTCTGGTGGAATTGTGACACCGGGAATCTCTGGAGGGGGAATGCTTAGTTACCCGCGTTGTTTATCCCTCCACCGACTCTACACTTCAAAGCACTCAAACATGATTCGTAGAACTGGGATGTAAATGTAGAGAAGAACGACTAGGTGAGCCACTAACCCTCTATCTCCCGGGATAAACATGGCCAAGTTATGCCCAAGTTATTGCGCGAAGAGTCCAATTTGACACAAATCTAGGGTAAGCAATGTTCTTTAGTTATTATACCCTTTTAGACCTTTAACTTTAGACAGTTTAATATATATAACTATAGTTCTTAAAAAATATA
>JAMQMW010000875.1:0-26611 GCA_024115155.1 Thelonectria blattea
CCCCCCCCCCCAACGATTCTCTAGAGCCCCCATCCTCACGCGAACCACCCGCCAGCCCCCGAAGCGCAAAGCAGCCAGCGCCAGCACCTCCAGCGGCCCCAAGGCGCGCCAATCCAAACTCGCAAAGGAACACAACGTCACGCCGCAGGAAGAGGGCGAGATCCGCGAAGCCTTTAGCCTCTTCTCCGAGCCCATGGACGGCGAGAAGCACGGCGTCCTGCCCGTCGACGACGTCAAATCGGCCCTCATGTACGTTTACATCCCTCTTCGCACTCCCAATCACGGCGACTAACACATCTCCCTTTGTCCCGACACAGAGCCCTCGGCGTCCCCCCCTCCTCCCCCGCCGAACTCAAGGAATTCCTCTCCATTCTCGACCCCGACGACGACGGCTACGCCACCTACGAGCCGTTCTTCGCCGTGTGCGCGCTCAAGTTCCACACGCGCGAGCACGACTCGGACGCCCACCGCGCCGAGCTGGACGAGGCCTTCCGCCTCTTCACCAGCGGCCAGGACGGGCCCATCACCCTCGCCCACCTGCGCCGCGTCGCCGCCGTGCTCAAGGAGGACGTCGACGAGGACCTGCTCAAGGACATGATCCTCGAGGCCAACGGCGGCGCCGGGGTCGCGCGGGGCGTGGGCGTCGAGGAGTTTGATGGGGTTATGAAGAGCGCTGGGGTTTGGAGATGAAAAGGGACGAGAGTGTCCGAATCTTCCCTCCTCACTACGATTCTTAACCATGGTTATCACGGGGTTGGTCCTGGACCTGCCACCCTCGTTCAACCACCCCTCAGTCAACATCCAAGAGGCAGTTCCGAGCCCCTGACTCAGACCGCCTTCTCGACGCGGGGCGCCTGTCTACAATGATAGACTGCGACTCCGGCGACCAGGGTTGCTGAGCGCCGTCCCCGGAAACTTCCAGGTGCGTTCTTGGGCGCTTAAGCTACGGGTTCTGGAACTATTATTAATTGACCCTTGTAGGGGGGCATCGGCGCGTCGCACGAAGCTGCACAAGGAAACCGGATGGCTCGCATGCCAACCTGAGACGATGACACACAGGGGTTGCACACCTTGGGGCATTCCCCGACAAGGTCCGCAAGAACGCCAAATGAGATCATGAGAAACAGCCGTCAAATTTCCAAAGTCCGGACGCTCATGGTTCCAGTTGAGAGTCCAGATCTATCTGGCCCAGCTATTGTTGGTAAATGGTCCAGACCATTTTGTAATAATTCCATCCCTTCTGAAACGCCTTGAGAGATGCATGTTCTCGCCCAGTATGGGATTTATAGAATTCCCGTGCAAACAAACCAAGTGATACTTTCGTTTCGTGATTATTGAGGAGACTCAACAGTCACCGCGGGCTTCTCGGCCGCATCGTCTGCTGCGTCTGCTGGGACGGGAGCAGCAGCTGCTGCAGCAGCGGCACGCTCTTCGGCACGTTTCTGGGAGTCGAGCACGGCCTGAAGCTCGGGAGGAGCTTTGAAACCGGCATGGTCGGAGTGCTTCTTGTAAAAGTAGCCGTCGGGTTTCGGGCGGAGCTCGGCGGGCAGTTCTTCGAGGACGCATTCGAGAAGGCCCTCGATGGAGTTCTTCTTGGAGGCGTCGCGGTGCCAGATGGTGATGAGGTGGGAGTTGAAGCGAACGGACAGACCAACACCACAGAGCTGGTCCTCTATAAGACATGGCATCAGTATCACCAGGGGTGTGCGGGCCTGAAAGGAGAAGGGGGTCTCGGCTGCATACCCTCGTCGAGAACACCTTGGAGCTTCTCGCCGATAGCTAGGAGTTGGACACGAGTCCAGAAATCGGGGCCGTTGTTCTTGGGCACGCGGAAAGTCCAGCTGCCTCCCAAGATGTTCCGTCGATCCTCCCAGATAGGCTTGAAGCCAGACTTGAAGAGGTAGATGGACTCTCGCATCTTGATCTGGTCGACTGGAGTGTTGTTCGCGTAGCGCCAAAAGTCCTGGACCGACTCGATCTGGTCGCCCAGCTGCTCAAGCTGGACATTGTAGTTGTCTCCGCCGGCCTGAGCCTGTTGCTGCTGCTCCTTTGCGGAACGGTCAAAGTAAACGTTCCAGTAGTGCTGAGTCGGCAGCGGCCTCATGGTCTTGAGGAAGTTCTGCTTCGCACTATCGCGCTGTTCGGCGGGGGAGTTGGGATCGCCGGACGGGGAGGCGCCAGAGAGGCCGCGAGTGAAGAGGGACGGGCGTGTAGACATGTCGGCGGCGTGTGGTGAAAGAAAAGTATGTTCAAATGGATATGGAATAAGTCAGACAAGAGGAAGGAGAAGAGAAGGGCGAGCAGACAGTCACCAAAGTCGGGTGGTTAAGGATACGAAGATGGGAAGTGAGGCCGGAGATGGAGAGTCCAGGTCGAGACTGAGGGGCACGTTGGATGCGGCTTAGTTACGGAAGCCAGTGCACGGGAGCTACGACCCTCCAATTAATGAGAAGGGACGATGCCTGTCAGTTAGCGTGCCTGCCCTGGTCTGCGCTCGTTCTTTGTTGATGGCGTCGTTCCTTCCTAGATTCATTGCGATCCAAGGGACTTGGGTGTGAAAGAATCTCTGGTGGGATCAAAGTCACAGTGACGCGGTGTTACACCCGGGCCGCGAATAGGAAGCTGCAGGACCAGGAGGAAGGAGCGTTCCTTACATGAAGCGCCATTAGAATTGATTCGGTGTGGTTGGTTTGGTCCTGGAAAGCGGCAGTTGCGACTTCCCAACACGGCCACTCAGCTGCCTGGCAATGGCCTGAGAGGGGCAAAGCTGAAGCAGCGTCTTACTTCTCACAGCGAAAAAGAAACAACATTCCCAGACTCGACTCGGATTGGATTCGGAGCAAGGCGACATGACCCGGTGCAACACGACATGAGACGGCCGTGGCGGGGCCTGGAATTGCGATATTAGTCCGTCGACCATCCAGAAGGCTCAGACGCCTAGGAGCAGCACCTCACAGTGGGTTACCACGGCACCAGCGTGGGAGAGAAACCATGATGGACGAATCGCCTCCAATGCAGTGAAGAGAGGTTGGTATGTGACAAATGAGGTGCTCAATCGCTCATATTATTCCGTCTTCTCCGCTGACAATGCTGTGTGATAGTGACCGACTGGCCGATAATCCGCCGGACCAGTGAAGCAGCTGCCGCCGAGAGGACGTCCGAGTTCCGATTGCAGGCGAAGTGGTTTGATTCTGCATCACTGTCGCGTGTCGTCGCCAGTCACGGATTTACATAGACGTTTCCGTGGTCCGAAGGAACTTGCCGTGTCTGATTTCGCACCGTTGCGGTTGCAACGGTCGCAGCATCTGTCCGTTCGAGCTACAGAAACCATGAGGGCGAATCCATCAATCATTCCACAATGACTGTTCAAAACTGACAGCTTCATCGATCTTCATATTGAATACGAATTGGAATTGAGCGATGCGACCGCCACACTGTACCTGCTCACCTGCATTTCTGCCCCCCTATACATGGATACCTGTCTTCGAGGTATGTATTGGACAAACCTTGTGCATGACGCACTCCGAAGAAGCGAACAGACCCCAATGGGAAAAGTGACCAGATACGACTCGAATTCTTTCCGGTAACATCAATCTCCTCATGCAGACAGACTCCTGTCCATCGCCCAAGTCAACAACGGGGTTTGCACTATAAATATGGTACCTCATCAGCACGTTCTAATCGGCTACCGACAATTAGACTGCGATTTGTCCGAAACTCAATTCCTCAGACTCAAAGTCAACGACGAACGGCCTTACCTCAGATAAGATTCAGATTCTCGAAAGCTTGAAGCGAGAGACATCATTGCTAAATGTAGGACATGCTAACATGGGTCTGCAATCCCAGACCATACTGAGGCCTGATGACATGGGCTGGAATTGGGCAATATCGCAGTTATAATTCTAGCAACTCGAATTCAACACACAAGGTGAAGTAACACCCAGGAAACTTTTTCCTCAAGGCGGGTGAAGGTGGCTGCCCTTCAGACAGTATGCCCCCTCAAAGTATTCAACTATGGCGACGACGCATCGGATCTCGGTATTATACAATGCCTCTCAGCAGCACCCCCCATCACCAAAGCATCAGATATCGGGTCCTTCCGTCGATTCTGACTGGTGGCATAGTAAATTGGAGGGCCGGACGAACCGAAACCACTGTGTTGAAGCGCCGCCTCTCCGCCAAGGCTCTCACGGGCACTGGGAATAGGAGGAATAGTTACGGTATGCAACGTCCTGCCCTTGTGCGTGGCATTGATGGTGCTCACGCTCAGAGGCAATGGATGGTCGCTCTCAATCGACTCGAATTAATAGTCTCGAGGGCATGGCGACCTCTGAGCTTCCCCCGTTCCATCATCGGAGCATCAACACAACCACAAGCTTCTCCTAAAGGAAAGGCCTCGATGATGGGCTCGTCCATCGACTAGGCGACAACGATAGTTGGGAATTCTGATGCAAGAACCTCTTGCCCTGACTTTAGGCTCGCACCCTCCTAATTTGGACCTTTAAGAGTTACATTCACGCCGGTGCCATTAGACTTACCGACGAGCAGCCTTGTTGTGGCACTGGGTTTCCTAGTGAATAACTATCTGACGGAAAGGAAAGTGAAGGTTCTGGTTCGCTAATGGAGATACTGTTAGGCTGCTCTGAGGATATTTTCTGCCTGCGATGTGTCACCTATACCATCTTGTTTGGTCCGGATGTCAACAGACATGCGGTCGAGAGCCATGAAGCACATCTAGAGCTGACCTTGATTTGTCATAGTCTCTATCCTCATGTCCGCTCTGAATTCCTTCCTTCTATCCATTGACTGGAAGATGGACTTGTTTAGCTGCCACTCAGACATGGCGCTGAGAAAACAGCTTGACATCGAGGGGCGTCACGACCAAGGACTGAGGGGAGGCGGCTTGCATCCAGAAGAGCTGCGTCGATTGCTCGAATGTATCATCTTTCGCAATGGCATTATTTTGTATCCAGCTGGACCCCTTGTGTTGCTATACCGCATTCCCTTCCTCTCAGATATTCCGTGTCCCAAGACATTCACGTCCTTCTGTAGCCCTTGGCAAGAGCAGCAACACGTCGATACCTGCACAATGGTCATCATCCTCAAACCACAGACAACGCTGTATATTCAAGCCTACCTAATAAAGAAACCCCCCCTTGTCCAGCAGATCCTAACATTCCAATCCTTATTCCTGTCAAAGCCAAAAAGAAGCTCCAAAAACACCATGCTCCCATATTCCATGCTATCGCTTCCATACACGTGCTCGCTTCCTCCCTTTCCAGAAAGGAGGAGGAGCTCCTCTCTCTCACAAAGGAGAAACCTAAACATTCTGCCTCACGCCCAACGGCATCCTCGCGCTGTCCTCGTTCATAAACCTCGTCAGGTCCCCGCCGATCAGCTTCCGCAGGTTCCCCATGTCCTGCAAGTACCGCTGCATCTCGTCCTGCAAGTCGTCCTCGCTGTACGCGGTGCTCTCCGAGTCGTACTCCTCGTCGTCGTATTCCTCCTCGTTGGCCGCGTTCTCCTTGTCCCCCTCGTCCTGGAAATCCACGTGCTTCTCGTTGACCGTGACCGCCGGGATGGGATTCTTGAGACTCTCGATGGCTAGCTTGAGGTGCAGCTTGAGCGCCTCGTTCTCCGTCTGCAGCTTCTTGATCTTGCTCTCGGCCACCATGCCGCGCTCCTCCATCATGCGCTGCATGCTGCCCACGCGGTTCTGGTACTCCTCCATGCGCTCCTCGGCCTCCTTTGCGTTCTTCTCGCGCTGCTGCGAGTTGGACACGCTGAGCTGCAGCACGCGAATCTCCTCGGCCATGGCGGCGATTTGGGCGTCGCGCTCGGCCGTCGACATGTGGTCCTGGTTGACGACGGCGCGCGTGCGGATGCGTTTCGCCTGGTCGGCGTAGCGAAGCGTCGAGAGCGTCTCGTCGTAGTCGGAGGGAGCGATGCACGCAATCATGGCCGTCTTGCTGTTGCCGCCCAGCGAGTCCTTGAGCAGCCACGTGAGGATCGAGTCTCGGTAGGGGACCACGTCCTTTCTCTTGCCTCCGCGGTGAGGCTTCGCGTCTGCCAGAGCGGCGATGACGCGGCCGAGAGTCGTGAGAGACTTGTTGATGTTGCTTCCCTCGCGGAGTCTCGCACCCGTGGCCTCGGTCGACTTTGCACGCTCGCTTCCAGCCAAATCCACCAGCCGAATGCGCGAGCTTCGCTCCGTCGTCTCGTCCGTCTCCATGTCGTGGTGGATCTGCTTGAGCATGATGGTAAAGACGGCGTGACTACGACTGCTTGTGTCGTTCATCTTGGTGCTCGCCACCGTACGCGACGAATCCCCCAACTTCATGAAGCGCAGAATCTCCCCGTAATTGCGCACCGGCACCTCGGTCAGATCCTTCACGTACGGTCCCTCGGTCGGCGACTCGCGGATCTTGAGATAATTGGGCGGCTTATTGGGCGCCACAGGCACGAGAAGATCGCGCACGTGTTCGTTGTACACCTCAAAGTACGACACGCGCACGTTGTAGGCGATATTCGCGTCCTCGTTCTGCGCCGCCTCGATGCGCTCGAACAGATCCTCGCACGTCCGGGGGATCAGCCCGCGGGCCTCGGGCGTGCCCATCATGGTGTAGCTCTTTCCCGAGCCTGTCTGCCCGTAGGCGAAGATGCACGTGTGGTAGCCCTCGAAGTTGTGGTCGAGGAACTCCTCGCCGAGCGCGTTGTAGACGTCCTCCTGGTGCGCGTAGTGGTTGTCTTTTGTGTTGTGACTCCAGAAGGAGTTGTCAAAGGTGAACTTCTTTTCTTCGTACACCTTGCGGGACTTGAAAGTGCCGGGTGCTTCGTCCTGGTCTTCGGGGGTGAGGAGCGTCGTGAGTTGCGTGATGGGGTCCATTTCGATGAGGCACTTTGCCTGGCGGTCGAGCTCTGTCCAACATGTTAGCCAACAATAAAACACCTCCCAGAGACATCTGCCCTACCTCTCTTCAGAAACGCTCGACAGCGCACCACGACTTTTACGTTTCCGCCTCCGTCCATCCTAACGGGCAAAGTCCCATCGCGCGATCGCAGCGACGGCGTGGAAGCAGATGAATGCACCGATCTGTGCTCGAGGGCCATCATGGTCAACGACGGTGCATTCAACAACAGGAGAGCCTCGTGAGCGTCGCGGAGAGTATTTCGAAGTCGTAGACGAAGAAAGTGCCACATCCTCTCTCCCGCGAAGCCGGCCCCTTTCTCTTTTTTAGTACTTTCCCCATTTGTTTACTTGGGTCGTCATGGCTGTTGCCAGGTTGCCAGGGTAAACGGGACCTTCTCTCTTTCCTCGCCTGAGGCCTCATCGGGACTAGCGCACAATGGGAGCTCGGGCCACGTGGATCCACTGCAGCTCTCTCTCGCCGCCATCCCCTTTTCGGATTGACTTCACCAGCCACCTCTGGCCTAAGCCCGATTCCTGTGGGAGTTCGACTTTCCGACGCGGGGATCTGCACGCGCAGCGCTAGCAGCCCCTCTGCCCTTCTGTGGCTCACTGTACGCGTCGGGGGGGCCCAAAGAGAAAGTGCCCATATCCTACCGAGAGTGAGCTTCAAAAGTCGTTTCCCATTTAGCCAGGTCTAATGCTGAAACCTTTGACGCGACATTGGACAACCACAATTTAATAATTTGGGGAGAAACTCCTTTAAAATCGTTAATCAGCGTGGCTGGAAATTAGCCTTTTTTTTGCTGAATTTTTTGGCGCGTCTCGTGCTTGCCATTTGGCATTTTTTTCGGGTATTTTTTTTTTTCATTGATTTTTTTCCGACATTTTTTCCTTCCTTTTTTTTTCCCTCCATCTCTCTTTCTTCTTCTGTCAACCTCCCCCCTCCCTCTCATATTCCTTTTCCCCTCTTCCTTTCATCATCTTCTCTCCTTCTTTTCTTACCCTCAACCTCTACCTATCTATCAAAAATTATGGCGCGCACAAAGAACGACGTTGAAGGCGCCGCCGCGTCTCCCGAAGCACCTAAGGGCGTCATCTCTGGGAAGACGGGGCGACCACGCGGGCGCCCGCGCAAGGAGAACAAGGTGGTGAAGACGCCTTCGGGCCGGCCCCGTGGTCGCCCCAAGGGCAGTACCAAGGCCGTCAGCATCCAGAAGGCCATGGAGTCGCGCGGCGCGTCGCAGCTGGAAATCGACGCGGCCATCGTCGCCGGCAGCATCCCCAAGAGGCGTGGTCGCCCTCGCAAGGACGGCGCGTCGACGCCCGTCCAGACCGGCACCGCGCGCACAAACGCCAAGGCGAAGGCCTCTTCCACGCCTAACTCGACGGGCAAGCGAGGTCGTGGACGCCCCAAGAGGTCGGCGCCCGAGTCCCCCAAGGAGGAGGAAGAGGAGCCCGTCAAGGACGACGAGGAGGTGACCAGCGCGGCTGAGGATGGTGAGCATCAACCGAATTTTCTTTCCTAGAGCGAGAACAGCGCTGCTCACACGAAGGCGTCACCAGCTGAGGGCGAAGACGAAGGTGGCATCGACGCAGTCGCCAAACCGGTGGCTGAGTACGACGAGGTCCGAAGCCCAGCATCCTGGATGTCGAGTTTCAAGAACATGTTTCGCTGATATTTTTTGGGTTGTAGGAGTCGGGCTCTGAAGCCTCAGGCTAGATGTTTCGCGCCGGGCGTTGGTTGAAGCTGTCGAGGCTCTTCTCGCGCGTTTAGTGTCTTGTTCTTGGGCCAGGTTGGGGAGAGTCTCTTTTGTCTTCATGGGAGCGACGCGTCGTCGCCAGAGTGCAATGGTGTCGCGTTGAAGGATTCTGGGAGGGTTCGGAGGTATTTCTATTGATGGGATTGCTGGCCTCGGGGCGCCATATTCACTTGCTTTTTCCGTTTTCATCGAGAGTCGTTCAAGTTCTCACAACCGTCGTGGTCTGTCTTTCGGCGCCTGTTCTTCGGTGCCGTCTCGGTGTTTGTCTCTCATTCCCTCTTCCATTGGTTAAACTCTTCCTCCAGATGGGCCTTTAGCTTCTGGAACTGGTTCCCAAACTTTTGCCCGCACCGCCAGCACCGCAGGTCGCGACGCAGGTAGCCGGCCTCTTTCGTATCTCTGCGCGGGTCGTCGTCGCGCAGCGGGAAGTCGTCGAGGCTCACCAAGAAGGGCGTGTTGAAGGAGTTGTAGTGCTTTCGGTGCCGCATCGACTCGGACCGCATGTCCCGCGACAGCACGTGCACGTGCAGGTGTCGCATGCTCGGCACCGCGTGCACGCCCACCAGCACTTCGGCGGCCCAGTCGCGGCCCGGCGGGAGGGTTCCGTCCTCGGGCGGATCGGACTCGCCGTCCAGCACGGACTGCAGGGCCGCGTCTTGTCGGCTGTGGGGGCCCAGGCGGCGGCGCAGCTCGGTCGCGACGAGGGTTTTCAGGGCGGTCGCTTCGGCGCGCACGGAGGCGAGGAAGGCGGGGTCGTCGAAGGCGTCGAAGGGGTGTTGGAGGTTGTGTTGCGGGGAGCGCGGGAGGAGGAGCGCGTGGATGGTGGACTTTGGGTAGCGGTCGCGGATGGAGACGAAGGACGGCGAGTGGGCGATTACGAGCGAGGGGGGGAGGGAGGACGGGTCGACGAGGTAGGCGCCTAGGCCCATGCGGTCTTTGAAGGGGTTGCCGCCGCGGGAGGTTCGTGGGGGAGGGGTTGGTTTTGGTTTTGGTTTGCGGGACATGAGTTCGGAGACTGGGAGGGAGGGGTTAGTCTGTTGTGGTGGGAGGAAAGAGGTTGTGGCGGAGGGGTGGGTGGTGAGTGCGTACAGGCGTTGCGGACGGTGGTTGATGATGAGCTTGACATTGCTGGAGGGGGGGCGTCGCCGCGGATTTCGTCTTGGGTTATGGCTTCTTCGGGGTCTGATTCTTGATGCGCCATGTTTGGGGAGGTGTGTGTGGCGGCAGGTGTTGTGTGAGAGGTGAGAGTTGAGTGGTGAGTGGTGAATGGTTGAATGGAGCTGTGCTGTGGTGAGGTTAGTTTTGGAAAGTGGCAGGCAGCCATGGCGGGGTCGTGATGGAGCCGTTCCGTTGCGACTGCCACAAGAAGCACCGCGCAAATCAGCCGCCAGAGACAAATAAAAGGAAAAGCCATCGATCAGAACATGAACATCTCCAGCGCATCTCAATTCAAACAACTCCATACAACACCAAAAACAACATCACCACCTTCTATCCGCACATCCCCTAGAAACCCTCACGCATCCAACCCGTCCAACTCAATCATCCTCGTCACCAACTTGATGACATCGTTGTCCTCGAGCCCCAACTCTGGGCTTTCCACCTTTCTCGCAATCAACTCGTCCACCAGCCCGCGCAGCCTCGCCACCAACACGCCGATGCGGGCCCAGCCGCGGAGCCTCAGCCATCCGTCGACGAGGAGGCCTCGGCCCAGCGTGTCGAGCTCGATGGGGCCGGAGAAGAGGAGGAGGGTATATGCGTTGAAGGCTACGGGGAGTTAGCAAAGTTAGTCTCTTGGTGAGGTTCTGGGATACTCACGCGTAAGGTCTCGGATGAATATCTTGCTCGTCGAAATCAGCGTGAAGTACGACATGTACGCCGCGCTCCCCGAAAACCCCTGGCTGCCAAACAGAGTACTGCTCGGGTGAACAAAGACGCGCCCGTTCTCCTGGTTAAAGTACTTGATGGCTCGCGCCTCGGGGTCCAGCTCGACGGCGCCCGACACGGAGCTCGCGAACTTCTTGTCCGGGTACTGGATGCGGGCAATCTGCGGCGTAAACGCGGCGGCCACGAGGGCTCGGAGGAGTTGAGGAGAGCCATTTCCCGAGTGTGCGTTGCTCAATGCCTCGGACGTGCTGACGATGCCGATTTCGGCCAGGGCAGAGTAGTACTGCGTGCGCGTGTTGGATATGTCGGAGAGGGTCTGGTGCGCGAGGAAGTTTTCGTCGCAGAAGCTGCGGACCTGGCGCTGCGGGAGTCGGTCTTGCATCATGGCGTCCCACTGCTTGAAGGCCTCGAGGTCAGTTAGGAGATCTCCGTCGCCGCCGTAAAAGGCCATGCGGGCTTCCTTGGCCGCGTCTCTCTTCTCCGACGGGGACACGAAGGGGCTTCGTGTGCTGAGAATGGCCGCCACGGTGACGCAGTCGTCGAGACAGCCAAAGATGGCGCCAAACACCATGAGCTTGCCGCATCGCAGGTCGGCCGGAAGCATGGCGAGTTGCTGGCCCATGGCCGTCAGTTCGTCTCCGTCCATGGCTCCCATTCTTCGCAGCAGTTTCATGGCTCCGTCGATGGCCGTGGCATCGGGAGGCGTCGGGGACCGGCCGAGGAAGCCGGCCACGTCTCTCATGCCCATGGCCCGGACAGATAGACACAGCTGCTCCAGGGGCACGCGGCGAATCTCGGGTTCTGGCCGCTCTGCCATTTGCGTCTCCAGCTTCTCCGTGTACATCTTGTAGCATCGGCCTTCCTGCACACGACCGGCTCGCCCCTTTCGCTGCTTGCCGGCCGCTCGCGACGCCCACGTCTCTTCGAGCCTCCTCATGTTGTTGACGGCGTCGAAGCTCGTCTCCTTGACCTTTCCGCTGTCGATGACCACCAAGATATCGTCAATCGTGATGGATGTTTCCGCCACGTTGGTCGCCACAACCACCTTGCGCTTGCCCGACGGAGGGTGCGCGAATACCCTCTTCTGTTCACGCGTCTCCAGAGAGGCGTGAAGCGGGAGCACGTGGAGCGAACTGATTGCCCTCAACGCGCCGCAAGCTTGGTTGATCTCTCCCACGCCGGGCAGGAAGATGAGGATCCCGCCCGACTTCTTCTCGTACGAGAGCTCGTAGTCGATGGCCCTCACCGTCTCCATGAGCAGGTTGTAGTTGATGCGGTGGCCCAGCTTCTGGATGATCTTGCCCACGGTGTCTCCCGAGACGAGTCCCGTGTCTCCCCTATCGAGTCCGTACCCGGTCATCCGGATGACATCGTCGAGATAGTACTCGTCCACCGGGAACGTCCTACCCGAGATCTCGACCATGCCCACGCTGAGC
This sequence comes from Thelonectria blattea, assembly GCA_024115155.1. Classification (NCBI taxonomy): domain Eukaryota; kingdom Fungi; phylum Ascomycota; class Sordariomycetes; order Hypocreales; family Nectriaceae; genus Thelonectria; species Thelonectria blattea. The sequence goes on from JAMQMW010000875.1 coordinate 11,994, forward strand.
CCCTCGGAGGTGAAGTAGTGGGCAAACGTAGTCGCGTCCAGCGTGGCAGACATGAGGACCAGCTTCAGCATGTCTCTCCTCTCCCTCATGACTTCTCGGATGAGGTTCAGCAAAAAGTCCGTGTCGAGACTGCGTTCGTGAACTTCGTCGATAACAACGTGACTGACGTCGGCCAGAGACGCAATCACATCTTCGACGCGTCCTCCAGACGTCTGCAGTCGTCGAAGGAGAACACCAGTCGTCACAAAGGTGATGCGCGTGTCCTTGGATCTCCTGGACTCGCCACGAATGGCATATCCAATCTCGTCGCCGACTCGCGAACACCTCTCTTCCGCCACTCGATCCGCCAGTCCCAAGGCTGAGATTCGTCGCGGCTGCGTGACGATGATGTTTGCGCAGTCGCCGAGGCCTCTCTCGTACAAGTCGTCGAGGATGAACTGCATCGACTGCGTCGACTTTCCCGAACCCGTCTCTCCGCTGATGATGGTGACGTTGTTCTCCTCGACGGTTCGGATGATGGCGTCGCACTTGTGCCAAGCTGGCAGCATCTGCCGCTTCGAGATCATGTCTTTCAAGGCGGGCGATTGCTGTCTTCGCAGCCACTGGTCTCTGCTGTACTTGCTCTCGATCCATCTCAACGGTTTCGCGTGTCGCTGAGGCCGTTGGTTGCCCGCAATGGCCGCCGAAGGCTTCGTCTCCGACGCGGCAGAGGAAACGGCCGAAATCTCCACCAACTTCCCCGGATGCTCGATGATGCCATTGATGTTCTGCTGAATCCAGTCCATAACCAGGAAGATCTTCATCGGCTCGTCGCTCAACGCCTCCTTCATGTGCTCCAGCGCCTTTCGGACGACGCTCAGCTTGATGTAAGAGGGAAGGTTGGCGACGACGGAGAGGATCAGGTTTGCCGGATACGTGGCGGGCCGACGAACTTGCAGAAACGTTTCCACCTTTTGCTGCCCGTTCTTGACAGACTCCAGCTTGATCTTGATGACTCTGTCGCCTTCGCGCTGGAACCCTTCTCCGTACATGGCTTCCAGGCTTCCCACCTCGTCCTCCCACTGCTCCTCGGGCGATCCCATGTCCCAGAAGTCGTCCGAGCCGTCGGAAGCCCGAGGGAACAGCAGATCCTGCAGAGTCTCGGCCGCCTTGTCTTCGTCGCCGCCTTGCTCGTCGAGGACCTTGGTGGCCAGCTCGACCGAGTATCCAGACTGAGAGAGCCGCTTGATCATGCCCTCCCGCCTCAAGTCGGTGGCTCCCACGGACACGCCGGCCGCGTAGCTCTCGGGCAGCGCCCAGGGAGGAAGATCGTCTTCGGGCACGTGGATGAGCAGCCACTCGAGAGTCTCCTCCCGGTCCTTGCAGTACCCAACCGCCTCCTCGGCGTGCGTGCGACGGAACCCGAGCTTGCTCAGCTCGTTCACAATGGCATCCTTCTTGGACTTGGGCATCACCACCTTGTGAGGATTCCAGCGCACGCCGCTCCGCAGGAGAGTCTCGAGCTGCGTCCTCGTCTTCTTGCCCATCTCGACCTTGGGAGCCGTGGTCCAGCCCTTCATCATGTTGGCCCGCCCAGAGCCATCCGCCGCGTTGCTCAGCAGCACCAGCCCAGATGCTCCCGGCATGGCCTTTGCCTTTTCCTTGGCCGCCTCGATCTCCTTTCTCTTCTTCTCCGACGCGGCCTTGGCGTCCTGGCGTTCCTGGAGCGCCTTGAAGGGATCCGCCTCGTACATCCACGCCCTCCCATCCTTCACGTCCTGCGTCTTCAGCGCCTGAAACTCCTTCCACAGGGCCTTGTGGTCGGGCGGGAGCACCGTGTGCTTGTTCTGCATGCTGCACACCCTAAACAGGGCATAAGTCGCAGCGGCGTGCTTGGCCTCGATGGCAGTCGGCCGCATGATCAAGTGCTTGTGCGTGGCGGGGATCTTGAAGGGCTCCAGCTTGGTCATGGCCTGCGTCTTGAGGTCTTTGGCGCTGAGCGTGACCCAGACGGAGAAGCCATCGGGGGTTTTCCTGGTGTCGTATTCGGGCCTTTCCCAGCGCTGCTTCTGGCAGTACTCGCTCAGGAGGTTGACGGGCAACTTTCCCGTCCATGACGACCCTCCGATGAGCTGCTTGACCGTCGGTTTCGGGGGAGGCAGACTGGGACCATCTGCTGGCGGCGTGGCCGTCCCCTGTGCGTCTCCTCCTTTCTTGCCCTTTCCCTTCTGGTCCTTGGACGCTGAGGCGTTCGCCGGAGGGTTGGCCTTTGCCTTTCCTTTCTTGACCATGATTGTGGTTGTGCTTGTTTATGGGTATGTAAGAATAGGAACCGCTCAGGCTCGGTCGAGCACGACAATGCGATGCCACTTGTTCAGCCTGATGCCGATTCTGAGGCAAATATCGTCGATGCAGGCTATCTTCAGTACCGAATGAGAGATGGATGCCTTCTTGACGGGATACACCCTGCTGGATGTGTTCGATGGCAAAGGCAAAAAAATGCCCACTCAGCATGCACAGTAGATGTACACTGTGTTGAGCTGGCCTCCTTCGCGTCTCCGTACAGTGCGATCAACGTCGTCAGCCCCGCCTCAGACTGCCTGCCGCACAAAATATTACCCCTCCATGAATAAATAAGAGATACTACAATCCCCATCGCAGACAAGGATCCTGCTCGTGTCTATCCATGAAGAAAAAGGAAATCTAGGAACGAACCGAAAGGCACAGGATGAACCATAACAACCTTTTTGCGGTGACATCATCCTATGCGACTCATCGGAATATTTATACTGTCAACCGCCGATGGAGCTCTGCTGGGCCGTGCCCACAACAAAACTTCAACACCACCACTTCAAATCACGGCATCTCATGAATCAAATTGCTTGTAGTCTTTTTTCATTTACTGCGGTACAGGCTAAATGTAACCAGATACACCACCACTTGGCAGTGATCACCGTAGTCTCCATCTTCCTCCAGAAGCTCGGGCACTAGCACCGGCTCCCACATGGCAGCATATCTTCATACCAACGCCGTCAGACTTCGTCCAACGACCGTCATACATGGGTCCCGTGAGCCGTAAAACACCATAGCTTCGTCATGATGCACTCCTTCTCCACACGAACCCACTCGACTCGGCTGTTCGAGGCACGAATTGCCTCTCTGCATTTGCTCTTCCTTCTTCACCATCGGGCTGGAGCTTTCAAGCTACCATAGGGCCCATGAACATTGCGAGGTTGCTCCTCTTCCTCGCATAAAACTCTTCAATATTAAAAAGACGCGGTGTCGGGGGTGATATCATTGGGGTGGGGGGGCTGGGGTAAGGGGTTGTTTTTGACAGTCTAAAGAACTGTACCGGGGAGGGTGATAACTGTGATATGTGCGTGGAAGGGTTGGGGTTCGTCGAAACGAGAGCGGGGTGTGAAGGAAGGGGCTAGCTGCCAGCGTCCAACGAGTGTAGCATTGTCCTCTTACATGTCCATCGAGTCGCCGCCGTTGGCAAAGTTGAAGCCACCCGACTGTTGAGCGTTGTTGGCGCCGAAGCCAAAGGTGCCGTTGGCAGTCGAGGGCTGGGCCTCGTCAGCGTTCTCTTCGTCGTCCGAGAAGTACTTCTCAATAATATTGTAAGCCTTCATGTAGATCTCCTCGTTGGCGTTGTTCTGGCAGTCGTGGATCTTCTCCATGCCACCACACTCCTCAATGAAGAGAGCGTAGCGGTTGATGTTCTCGGCACCGTCGCCGGCAGCCTGCTTGTCGAGGTCGCCAATCTTGAGGATGTTCTCGAGACCGTCGAGCGCAACCTGGATGATCTTGTTGTCGGGGCAGCTGAGAAGGTCGCACAGGGGCTTGATGCAGCCCTGCGAGACGAGGTACCTGATCTGCTCGGGCTTCTGGAGACCGCCAGAAGTGGCGTTGCTGATGGCCCAGCAAGCCTCCTTGCGAGTCTTGAGGTCGCCGTTCTGGAGAAGGTGGATCAGGGGAGGGATGATGTTGGCGTCAATGACGGCCTGGATCTGAGACGAGTTGCCGGCGGTGATGTTGGAGATGGTCCAGCAAGCCTCCTTGCGAATGCCGTCCTTGGTCGAGCTGAGGAGCGACAGGAGGCAAGGCAGGGCACCGCAGTTGATAATGACCTGGGTCTGAACATCATCACCAGTAACAATGTTGCCGACGGAGCGCAGGGCGGGGGTCTGGACAGAGGTCGAGGCGTGCATCAGAAGCTCAACCAGGCGACGGGGGATGCCAGCCTCAATCACAGCTTGAATCTTATCGTTGGAGCCGTCCGAAAGGTACGAAATGGCCCAGCAAGCATCGATGAGGACTTCGTCGTCGAGCGAGTACACGAGCTTGGACAGGACAGGAAGGGCGGGGGAAATCTACCAAGCGGGGTTAGCTTCCATGTGCGTGGTTCGATGTGGCCATGCGGTGTAACTCACGGTGTTCCAGTCAGGCTGGGGGGTCTTGCCACGGCAAAAGTTGCTCAGGGTCCAGGTGGCATTTCGAAGCATGCTGAGCTTGCGGCTGTCTCCGAGGAGGTTGAGGAGAGGCTTGAGAGCACCGCAGCTGAGGACGTAATCGCGGCAGTGGGGGCTGTCGCCAGCGATATTGCCGAGAGCCCAGACGGCCTGTTCACGAACATCGGGCTCGGGGCTGGCGAGAAGCTCGACAAAGATGGGGACGGCACCGGCCTCGATGACTACCTGAGTCTGCGTGGCAGAACCCGAGGCAATGTTGGTCAGAGCCCAGGCGGCCTCGAACTGGACAAGAGTATGAGGGGATCGCAGGAATTCGACGAATCGGCTGACGACACCGGTCTTGATGACCTCCTCGATCGGGGGGTTTCGCTCCTTGGAAAGGAGCTTTCTGAACTTGGTGGTGGCCTGGATTTGGAGGTCGATCTGATCCGAGAAGACGCCTTGGACCATCTGAGGAAGGTCCTCGTTCAGCTAGGGAGAGAGAGTCAGCAAATGCCATGTTGGACTTGATGGGGAAACGAAACAACAAAGTCCGGGGTGCCCTCTCAACCAGGCCCGGACGATGGCGTAAGGACCATGGGGCGGGACGTGGACGTTGGCCGCCTCTGCTCAGGTCACCTCGCCTGGATATGTGGGGTGAAAAGGAAATGCCTTTTCCCCCACATCACAGGGCGGGCAGCGCACCGTCATGGCGGCCGAAGTGAGGGGGTTGAAGAGACGGCGCAGAGAAGAAACGGAGATGCTTACCTGAGACTCGGTAGGAGCCGACTCATCGTCGCTGTCGGGAGCGGCACCGAGAGAGGCACCAGGGCGGTTCTCGCCAGAGCCGATGCCTCGTCGCTTGGCCAAGTTCTCTTCACGCTTGGCCTTGCGGATCTCAACCTGCTGCTCCTCGCGGCGGCGACGGAGCTCTTCAGGCTTGAAGGTGTTCTTCGCCTTGAACTGGGTGCGGCGATGCTCGGGGATGTATCGCTCAGCCATGGTGACGGCTTTGTTTTGTTCTGCTTCAGGAGAGGGGCGGCGTTGTTAGGTGAACGCAGCAAAAAGTGTGCGGGGGTGTGCGGTCAGGAAGCGCAGAGGGAAGAAAAGAAAAACGTGTTTGGATGGTGGTGAAGGCCCGACGTCGAGAGAACAGAGACTTTGCTCCAAGGAGACGTCGTCGCAGATGGTATGCGGGAAGCGGAAGAGGAGGGGCCAAAGGGGGGGAGGGAATGTATGAAGGAGGAAGTTTTTTGTTTGTTGTCGGAGAGAGGAGCAGAAGAAGAAAGCAGACAGGATGGGTACGAAGTACTTCTGCAGTGGCATGCAGGCCGGGCTAGCACAGGGAGAGCGGCGGCTTAGGCTGGTCTTAGCTCGACCCTGGAGAAGGTACTTGGGTTACCCGCGTGTGGCTGCTGCACCAGAAAGTACCTCGCCTCGCCTTCCACGCGGAATACGGGAGATTCCATTTGTTCCATTCGGTGACGGGCATTCATGATTCGGACGGGACTCTGGAGGGGTCGAGGTCGATGTGGGCACATTCATCTCTGACAGTGGGCACTCTGCTGCAATAACGCACTGGACGTGCTCTCTTACCCTGGCAACTGATTAGATGCGATGAAAAGCAGTTAGGCCTCGAGAAGAACTGGGAATTTCACATGGTTCATAACCCTCTCCATTGAGTCTCAACTCTCAACGCCCAACCGCCCCGCCTCGCTCGGGGACATGTGCCTAGCCCAATTACGGCCGCTAAAATTATCCGCTGCAAATCAAATCTACCGTCATCATTTCAGCCTGAGGCACCAACTCACACTCCCAATCTCCTCGGCGGTCAGCAAGGCAACCAAATGGAAGCCGAGCACGTTTGTGCCTTGACAAGTACGAATACTTACGGAGTACTTCGTGAATTGGTCTCAACGGCTGTGTAACCCGGCGCGGACTTGCAATTTCGGACATGACCGACCAGTTTTTGCGCCTTGTCGAGGTGGCGAGAAGACTCGACCATTTAAGTGGTTTGTCTCTCCAAATTGAAACCCATGAACGCCGTAAACCAGATAAATCAGACACGCCGAAATCTTTGATGAATAGAGAAATCACATGCTTCCCGTCTCTGCCATCAGTGCCGTATCTGGCGCAAGAAAGCTTCCATCCCATTTGCCACTCAATGAATACCATCCCGTCTCCCCAGATCACATGATGCCGCACGTGCCGCCGCGACAAGCCGACAACGCTTCACCCCACACACACGCGAATCAACGCTCACCCGCACGCGACTCATTCCCCGCCGCGTCTGAATCCATTAACACGAGGTCCCTTCTCACACTTGCTCGAAAACGTTGATTGTGGCCTTGAGAAGCCGCCACTCTCCTACAGACTGCCTTCGTTATGTCCCGAGAACTGGAGCACCGATGAATCATGTCCCCTCCACAGCACCCTGAGGCGCCTTCGCTGCCCTCCGGATTCGTCTCGATTAAAGATGTCCTGGACGGAAAGTGCCCTGAGAGGTCAAAGGTCAGCATGGTTGGCATCGTTACCGATTTTCGCGTCCCTATACCAACGAGAAAGGACGGTGAGTGTCTTCCTCCCGGCTCTCTAAGCCCATCCTGACTCGAAAAGATTGGAAGTGCCAGATTCAATTCTTCGACTCGTCAGTTCAAGATGACGAGTATTCGTCGCTCGCAATCAATATATTCCGTCCCAAAGATGATATGCCTACAGCGAGGTGCGGCGATGTGATCATCATATACAGTGCCAAGGTATCTACCAAAACAGACTCCGATACGACCTGTACTGACCAGCTCTGCCTAGCTACAACGGTATCAAATGCAAGACTGGTCACTGCTGACCGGCTTTGATACCAAGTTGTACACTTACACCGCGGAAAGCATCCCAAAACCCCCAAGCGATGCTTCCAGTGCGATGCGACCTGGGCGTAATCCCAAAGCCCACGCTCACGCGCCCAGCCAGAAAGAGCACGCCTTTGTATCACACATGTTCCATACCACTTCAAAGGACCGGGTTCCTGAGCAGGAGCACTTCGAGATGATGAAGATTCAATCAGCCAATGTGAAGAACAAATTTAGGCTACTGAAAGATGTTACCGACGGAAGCTTCTGCGACATCGTGGCCCTGGTGGTCAGGGCCCCGTACGATGAAGGTGACAAGATATCGCTCTGGCTTTCCGACCTCACGGAAAACTCGAGCTTCTTTCACTTTGCTTTCAACGGCGAAGGTCTGGCTAGTGGCCGAGATGGCGACCCATTTGGCTACACTTCGAAATTCTCAAAGAGCACAACGCCGTCCAACTGGACCGGGCCGTATGGAAAGAGAAGCATGCAAGTGACGTGTTGGGAACCTCATGCCACTGCAATCAGGGAGACAAAAATATCCGTCGGGTCCTGGGTGGCCCTTCGCAACCTGCAAATCAAGTATGGGCACAACGCCGCAAACCTCGAGGGTTTCTTGAGAGAAGACCGCGCGGCTCATGGTTCCCCGATTCGAATCTGGTCTCTTGATCTGGGGGATGACCCGGAGAGCATCGACCCCAATCTCAAGGAAGCGCTTCGACGGAAGCGGGATTACGAACGGGCGAAAAAAGAACAGCTCAAGGACATTACGGGCGCTGCAAAGGCTGGTCAGAGACGAAAGGCGGAAATTTCTGCCGATCAGGAACCCAACAAGCGCAAGTCCAGAAACAACAAGAAGCGAAAGCGCTCCAACATGATCCAAGCGGAAGAGGAGAGAGAGGCTGAACTTATACCTCAGCCGGATCTAACGGCGCAAGGTAAGTCGCATATCTCCGTTGAATACGCAAAACTAACGAGTCACAGTGAAATGTGACAACCAAGATAAGCCCGTCAGTCGGGTAGCCGATATGCTCGAGCCCATCTTTCACCCTACCACGATCGACGGACAGCCCGTCAAGCTGCAACTCCCCTTCGTGAACAACAACTACCGCGCCAACGTCCGCGTCGTCGACTTCCTACCCCCGAAACTCGAAGCCTTTGCGTTTCCAAAGAAACCGTCAGAATACGACGTCCTCTCGGACAACGACGGCACGAGTTCCGAGTCTGACGACGAGGACATGATGACCGAGTTCACCGCCGTGCGAGACTGGGAATGGCGCTTCTATCTCCAGCTGGAAGACGCCGTCGTCCCGCCAAACCAGCAGAAGAAGAGAGTATGGGTCGCCGTCGACAACCAGGCCGCGCAGTGCCTCATGAACCTCGACGCTTCCAACCTGCGACACGACAAGGAGAACCTGGATAACCTCCGACAAACGCTGTGGCAGCTGTGGGGGGACTTGGAGGAGCACAAGGTCCGCGAGCAGGCCAACAAGGCAAAGTCCTTCAAGGCGGCGGCCAAGGGGGACATGCCGCCCCCGGACAGCGAGGACGAGGACGCGCCGGCTCCAAAGGCCGATTCAGCAGCAGGAGCAGCAGCCAGCGTTTCGAATCGGGCTTTCCCGTGCTGCATCCGCCAGTACGGCGTCAGGGTCCGGGAGGCAGATCCGGCGAAAGCCGACGCGGGGAAAGGTCGACGATGGCAACAAATGTTTGGCTTGTTTGGAACTAGAATAATGAGAGACTAATGTAATCAAGGCACGGCGTGAAAAAACGGACATGGACGGGTATATCAAGGAACCTTATTAGGCATCAGAAAGCCAACCGGCGTTATCGAACAATTCAAGTCATTTTGAAGCAGGCATATATGAAACTTTCATTTTTTTGTAAGAATTCGAGGGCCACGAAGTACGTACACACAAACCCTCCTGACATTGCGAATGGCCCAGGAACAAGAATCAGGACTTTGAAAAATAGGCCATCTGACCAAAGCTACTATACCTACCTACCCAGACTCCAGCCGCGCGGCATTCGATTCGCACGAGCCATAAAATGGAACGGAAAAAAACATAAGATGCTGCTCGAATCTCTGAAAAACAACAAGATACCTTGAGAAAAAAAAAAGACTTGAAAAAAATGAAAAAAAAACACTGCCCAACAACGGTCTTTTGCCAACATCCCAACACGAATTTCCCATCCCAAAATAAAATAAAAGGCGAGGCAAACAAAAACCTCGTCTAGTCCCCAATAACATCGTCATCTGAATCGTGAGCTGGTGGTCGTGGCGCCTCGTCCTCTTGTTCGTCGTCATCATCGTCGATGGGGTCGTCCTCGATGAGCTCTCTCCTCCGGAGATCCTCGCGCGAACCTTCCTCGGGCTGAGGCTCGTCGTCGAAGATGGGGTCGTCCTCGAGCTCGTGATCGTCGTCGTCGTCTCCGTCGGCGACCATTTCCTCGCTAAGCTGAGGCTTCTGAGTCTTGGCCGCGTGGGCCGCCGCAGATGCCGCGGATGCTGCTGCTGCGGCGGCGGCCTTCTTCTTGGTGCGCTCGGCGAGCTTCTCCTCGTCTAGGTAGGCGACGACTTCTTTGAAGTTGTTCCCCAGCTTGGTCTGGTTGCGGAGGAGGCGACGACGTAACCTGCCCGCCGTCGAGCCGCGATGGTCCATGAGCTTGGCGGCGATGGTCAGGACGTATTTCGCCGTGAGTTCGCAGAGAGCCTTTTCCGTCTTGAGCTCGGCCGCGAAGCGCTCCTCGTGCGTGAGGCTGTCATCTTCGTCTTCGTCGTCGAGGTCCTCATCGTCGATGGGATCCTCGTCCTCGGCAGGTTCGTTCAACGTCTTGTCCTTCTTGGACTTCTTTGCGTACTGACGCTCGGCGCCGTCGAATATGGCCACCAGCTCGGGAATCAGACCGGCCTCGACCTCCTGGATTAGGCCCTTGTACTTTTCGTTTCCGGTTCCCGACGTGCCGGAGCTGGAACCTGGCCGGAAGCGCTCGATGGTTGGGCGGAGAGTAGCAAATGTGAGGTGGAGGTCGCAGAGGCTGCCGGTGGCAAATAGACGAAGCTGGTCGATGGCGGCGCGTGATGAGAAGGTCTCGATGAGATGTTTGCGTAACGTCTGTCGGAGAATAGAGAGGCGGTCGAGCTCGGCATCCGCGAGGCCGACTCCCGAAGAGAGGAGCTTGGAGATGGCCCGCGTCTTCCACATGAAGTAGAATTGCGCGCCCCGGATGGCAAAGGTAACGACTTCGTCTTCGAGGTCGTCGATATCGTCCTCGAGAGGTTCGTACTTGCCACGATGCACAATATCGGAAAGGATTTGGATGACGGGAGATGTGCTTTCGCCCGTCCCCTCTGTCTCCAACACATCGATGCAATCAGAAATGCTCGACAACTTGCTGATTTTGAGGAGGATGGTTGACAGCTCCTTCAACGGAGCATCTGCCAGGTTCCCTCGAACCGCGAGTTCACATGTCTTGTCAAAGTTGCGAAGCGCAGTAATAACGTTCTCCCAGAGGTTGGCGAGCTTTCCGTCGGTGAGTTCCTCAAGCTCGTCATACTGCCTAGAGTGCAAGAGGGCTGCGGCCGCCTCAGACAAGACTCTCCTGTCGTCGTGCCTGTTGAACTGAGTGCTGATTTCGTCAAGCAGCTCCTCGTACTTGGTCGCGTCCTGTCGAAGCTGCTGAAAGACGTCGAGGTTGAGGTAGTGCACCAAGCGCAGGACAATCGCCGCCGTCTCGGGCTCGGCGCCAAACTTGTTCAGCAGCTTGGGAATGAGAGAAGCAAGCTCCAGAGCGATCTCTTCTTGAGCTTCCATGGCGTCGGTCCGGTGTCGGATCTTCTTGTTCCTGTCGACGTCGGCAGTTTGAAGCAAGCTCGACTTCACGGCAGAGCTCAGCACATCCAGCAAGATGGACTCTTCCGACGATGACGGCGCGACGGCCTTCTTAAACGCCACCTCTGCGGAATCGGTCGACTTGGCCTTGGCTTTCCTGCTCGACGTGTGATCGAAAAGCAGATATCCGGCCAAGATTCCCCATCTCTTGATCTCGGGCACCTTTTCGTATAGAACCTGCGAGGCAAGCGAAATACGCGTGTCCGGCACTGCTGCCTCCAAGAGATCGGCAGCAATATCGAGCCGAAGAGACTCTGCATTCTCGGCCTCCTCGGTCTGGCTGTCGTAAATGGCCAACGTCTCGGCGAGGCACTTGATATTGACCCATTCTTGACGGGGAGAATCGTAATCCTCGTCCTCGACGTTATCAAAAAGCTCTTCCAAGGTATCGGCGCCTCCTATCTCCTCAACCTTGCCTTCGTGGACGTCCATGACGCACGAGACGAAGAAACCGACCACGGCTTTGCGGATTCTCAGCTCATTATCAAAGATGAGCTTGCCAATGGCGTCAATCTCGTCGGGTTCAAGCATCGCGGCGGCGCGAAGAGTGTCAATAACAGAAATCGCGGCCACCCTGACCGACACCTCTGAATCCCTGCACGCCATTTCGATCAGTCTAGGCCTGAATCTGTCGATGAAGTGTCCCAGCTGTTGCGCGTCTCGTCGAAACACCCTCGAGAGCTGTTTGAGCACCTCGTGACGAGTGGACGCATTGGTATCGGACAACATCCAGCCCAGGTAGCGCAAGTAGCCTGGCTCCATGAAGACGGTTGGTAGGTCCCAGATCCAGGAGCCCAGCGCTTCCACGCACTCGGTTCTGATCTTGGGGTCGACATCGCGATACCGGTGGACAAAGACGGTGTCGAAGAAGGACTGGATAGCCTCGGTACACGTCTTACGGGACCCGTTCGCTTCGTCGAGGTTTCGTTGAATCTCGGCGGTTTTGGATTTGTTCTTGCTTCGCTTCGAAGACTGGTGCTGCTGCTCGATGCTGCTGATCCGCTGGTCTAGAATACCGGCGACGTAGACCAGGCCCGACTGGACGGAGAGGGCAATGGTAGTTGCCGTGTGACGAAAGGGGCGCAACGTCGACGAGGACATGCTGGCCAGCCAGGCATGGAGGTTATCTATAAGAGTGGGATCCTTGTACATAATGTCGGCTTCGTGGACCAGCGTAATAAGCGTGTGGAAGAAGGTGACCAGCAAGTCTCGGAAGGATCTCGTGCTCCGGGCCTTGGATATCAGTGGGTAATCGGTAATTTGTTGCTTCGCGCGCTGTTAGCCATGCTCTGCCGTCTGACGCGACGGATATTTACCTCTTGGTATACGCTCTGGAGGTCAATCAGGCGGTTCGGGATGTTCTCGGGGTCACGAATGTCGTCTTCCGAGACCTCCTGGTCGCAGCCGGCGCACTGCAGAATGCAATTCACCAGCGCCATCAAAGCAGCCGACTCGTCGGCGCGGTACTTTTCCAGCCATTCCTGAGCGACAGTTTTCGCCGAGTCGCCGGATCCAAAGAGCTCGGCTATAACGCGTCAGCACAAGAGCGAGGCAGCTCGGAACAAGGCGATCCTTACCAAACAGGCCGGTGCCCCCCTCACCAGTTTCGATGCGAACCGTCTTCTTGGGCCTACTGGGGAGACCAGCGGGATGCGCGGCGCGCACAGGCTGCGAGCCATTGATCTTGGGTTTCTTTGACGAAGGATTCCTTGCGCGACTTGTTTGCGACTTCTTCCGAGACCGCGGCGCCGGATGGTCTTCGTCGCTTTCGTGGTCGTCCTCGTCGCTCATCTCCTCGTCGGATTCCGGGACCTGGTTCTCGGCGTCCTCGTCGTCCTCATCATCTCTCTTGCGCTTCGAGGCGGATTGGCTCGCGGGGTCGGGCGTAAACTTGGTTGGCGCTTTCACAACGCGTCCGGAACGGCGACGCGCCGCTGCGTCGCCTTCGGGCGTGGGGCTGACGTTATTGTCCATGGCTTCGCGAAGAGGAAGTCGCGTAGTGAACATTTGGTGAATAGAAATGCAGGTGAATTAACCCCCGAGTCGAGGGCGACAATGGTGTTTCTGGCCAATTTGTCGCGTCTTATGTCGCGTGAAGCTCCGAATATGCCAGGTTATTGTGGAAAGCGGGCGCTCCTTGTTTCTGCGGATGAATGTCGGCTCCAAAAAAAAGGCACGAGCCACAGAGAGGCGGGGGTCTCCTCCTGAGGGCGGGGCCAAGCCACAGTTTTCAGAATGCCATCCTTCAACGACTCGGATCACCTTGAGGCAGGATAGGAAGGGAAAACTCATAGATTGCGTCTACTGCATGGCTTATCTCCTGGAATCATGTCGATATGAACTCTCCTTTCCCTCCGTCCTCCTCAAGCCCTGGCGATGGCCACATCATCGTTGGCCAGCTGCCAGCTGGAGGCAGCGGGCTCGAGAAGATGACCTATCAATACCCCCTGAAGCTCATTGCTCCGACTCCTACAGGCGAGCAGCCCAGCGTGTTGGTGTTTCTCCTGTCTTACGGAGGTGGACTTGTTGCCGGAGATCAAGTCAACTTGGCCATGGATGTCCGAGCAGGGTCCAAACTCAGCATTGCCACGCAAGGACATACCAAGGTCTTCAAGACACCCTCTGCCGACATTGTTACGAGGCAAAACCTCAATATCCACATCGAAGACGATGCCGGCCTATGTCTGCTGCCCGATCCGGTCCAGCCCTTTGAGGACAGCGTTTACGCACAAAAACAAATCTTCCGGTTGGAGAGCCGGGCTTCCCTTTGTCTCTTGGACTGGGTTACTCACGGTCGATCTGCTCGCGGCGAGAACTGGAGCTTGATCAAATGGAGTGGTCGCAACGAGGTGTGGCTCTGTGATGCCACGGGTCAAGCGAAGGACAGGCTGCTCGTGAGAGACTCGGTTATCCTATCCCGAGAAGCGAGCAACAACGTCGGCCAGTCACTTCCGGATATGATGCACAAAATGGCCGTTTCGGGAACTCTCATCTTGCGAGGCGCCATGATGAAATCTTTGGGCGATTTCTTCTTGTCCGAATTCGCTGCTCTACCACGCATTGGAGCTCGAGACTTTCGCTCACCGGAAGCAAAGGCAAAAGAGAATGCAACCTTGTCGGGCGTCGAGCTTTGGCGAGCTCAGAGGCTTGAGAGTGAGAAGCGGGGAGGCGTTCTATGGTCGGCGGCACAAGTTAGAAGCTGTGTCATTGTCAAATTGGGCGCACAAACTGTGGAAGCTGGGAGGGAATGGATTGGGTCCATGATCGTCAGAGAAGGGAGCATGGCAAGGCAATTTGGAGACCAGGCTCTTATGTGTGTTCGGTGACAATGATTTTTAGACTATGTATTATAAAGTTGGAAGTGAGTAAGGATATATATAGACTTGTTAAGTTAATTCTTCTCTTCGTCCGCTTACAATTCATCAGGAAAGCTTTCAATGGCTTGTCCT
>JAMQMW010000876.1:0-19850 GCA_024115155.1 Thelonectria blattea
GGGGGGGGGCAGTTGCTGAAAGAGGATCTGTCGAGAGTTTCTTGCAGATTTAGGAAACTGAGGAAGCAGAGTAAATCTGGGGCTTGATGCCCCTTTAATACTTACTCGAGGGTGGTGGACATTGGGAACATCGTGGGCGGAACTCCGCCAGGCTGTGAGGCGCGAGTTGTCGGAGATGAGCCAACGGCGGACAAGAATTAGAAGCTACTGTACGAATACCAACACCAGAGTCAGTCAATACTTGCCAAGTTGTCTGCCGTGGTCTTCTCTTGATCCAACTTTGAAGTATAGGGGCGAGACAGCCCTGCGGAATCTATTGTCATGTCTATCGTGCTCTCGTCAATGCTAGTGGAGGTCTCTCTCCGGGTATCTTGTTTTGCATATCCAACCAGCTCCAGAAAACGGGCATGCTGGGGATCATGTTCGTTTCATCGTCCATCGTCCCTGATTTGTGAAGTTCTCTCACGTCTCTGCCAAGAGGATGCAGGTCTTGATGAAGCCCCTCTTCGCACACCATCACGGTTGGGTCTATAGTAGTCCCCTTTCATGGAAACCGTTCTGTCTGCGCCATAACGCCTACTCTTCCTGGCTGGCTCATCGTTGTCGCCATCCCTCGGAATTTCAGGCCTGCTGCTCGTCGCCGTTGGTGTTTCATCGTATTGAACCGCCCGATCCCAGTCTTGAAGCTTGGTGTAGGGACTGCGCAACCAAGCCCTCAGCTCGTGGAGGAACAGCCGCGTGTTTTCTCGCCCCAAGAAGTCCGAAACCATGTCTTCCGCCTGCCCCCCACTGCCCATAATGTCCACAGACTTCAACACGGCGATGATGTACTCTAGGAGGAACTCGGCGTTGTTTGCTGCTCTCCTACGAGCCATGTTGTTTCCGGAATGAGAGCCCGCGGATCGAGAGGGAGCGGTGTCGGTCTCGTCAACGGAGAGAAATGAAAAGACTTGGAGTTCTCGACGCATCCACATCCTGGCACGTGAGACGAGCTCTGGATCTGCGCAAAAGAGAGCCGGCGTCAATTCTCGATATTGAGACATGCGGTTTGAGCCAACGTGTTTCGAAAACCGGTTGTGGCGATAGATGCTACGGCGGCGGGCTACCGCCATAGATAGCGGCTCGCTTCCGTTCTCAGCTCGAGGTCGGTAGGTGGACTGTTGGAGACGCCGTTGACGACGAAACCTCGTCGACGGAGGGTATCTCGACGAGTGTTGTGAGGAGGGCGGCGGCGCCGGTTGCGGAACGACGTAGACGTGGGAGACAGGCTGGTCGAGTTCATGGCGAACTTGAAAGATGGTGGCTTTGCAGAGGGGACATTTGGGAGAATGCTCCAGCCAGCCGAGGAGACAAGCATAGTCGAAGTTGCGGTGATGGCACGGAATCGCTTCGCAGGCTTCGCTGACGGACTCTAGGCAGATGACGCAGCAGTCGGCCGAATCCTGGTCTTGTCTCGTCGAGATTTCAGCAAGCGTGCTCTGGAGGATTCGAGACTCGAGGTCGTCAGGGGATGGGTCGGAGTCCATGGGGACGATGCAGCCAGCGGGCTGTGCCTGCTATGGCAACACCGGCGCTTGTCGGAATGCGAGAGGATGGAGTTGACAAGATGGAATTGAGGGATGGATGGAGATGAGTAAGCTGGCCATGAGCGGCAGGTCCACTGGCGTGTTTAGCCGCTGCACCTAAGCGCGATGACGTTCCGCCACACCAGCCCCGCCCCACTTCCTCACTTAACGCGTCCTGATCTCGCTGCTGCCGTTCGCGTTCCAGCGGTTGAGCAGGGCGCCTGCAGGCAATTTCGACGCGTCGAATCGCGCCTGCCCACCTGGTACATCTACCTCATCTTACCCGAGCTCCTCTCGAACAACCATTCCTGATCGAACTCAGTCCAAACATTTACCTCAAACTCCAAATCTTCTCCAAGCTCTAATTCTTCCTTTTCATTACGTCGAATTTGTTTGGGAGCATCATGGACGACGCCCTCAAAGCAGAGTATGATGCGAAGTCACAGGACCTGCGCGCTGATTTGAAGCAATGGGAGGGCGACTGGGCCAAGTCACACAACGGCAAGAAGCCAGGAAGAGACGATATCAAGGCCAACCCCGAAATTGGTACGTGATATTCTATAAGGATCATACCGACTCAAAATCTTGCTGACCTCGCCAAAAGCCCGAAAGTACAAACAATACAACCAAGTCCGCGATATCCTCTCTGGCAAAGTGTCACCACCCACCGACCGACAACCCAAGAAGCGCAAACCAGACGCCCCCCCAGCACAAACACCTACGAAACGCACACGCCATTTCGAAACGCCCTCCAAGGATCGCACAGTCAACCATGATGACGAGTTCATGTCGCCTGCCGTCTCGAGAAAGCTTTTCAGTCCAGCCTCTGTAACATCTCTGGGCCCAACCCCCCAGCGTGATGGTCGTGTCTTGGGACTCTTTGACCTTTTAGTAGAGAAGGAACTGGGCACACCAACCAAGAATGCCTCCCCTGCGAAGAAGGCTGCTCAGCGCAGGATCGACGCCACGCCGAGCAAGAGATCTACTTTGGATGATGAGACCACGGCAAGGTTGGGTCGCACGCCAATGTCAGCCAGCAAACGACAAGCGCTGGACATGTTCATGACTCCACGGAAGGACCGGGGCACGAATCGAGATGCAGCTACGCCCTCATCGGTTTCTAAGCTTCAGTTTGACACACCTGCTTTCTTGAAGCGGAACTCTCTCCCCGTCTTGGATGAAATTGGCGACTTTGACGCACCCGCACCGTTGAGATTGCCCCGCAAGCCCATGGTGAGAGGTTTGAGTGAAATTGTCGCCAGTCTGCGGAAAGTGGAGGAAGAGGCTTTGGACGAATTGGACGACGACTTGGAGGCTTTGCGAGAAATCGAGAATGAGGGAATGGGCGGACCCGCACCGAAACCAGTTCAATCCAAGCCCGCCGAGGAGGTGCTGGTTGAAGACAGTCAAGTCAAGCGCCTGCCTCTTGGTGGATTTGACGACGAAGGCATGTACGACAGTCCTGACGAGGAGGCGGTGGGCCGAGACGGAAACCCTCTGCGTGTGTTTAAGAAGAAGGGTCAAAAACGAACAACTCGAAAGGTGAACATGAAGCCGACACGAACCAAGCGCCCGGCAAACATGGCCCAGCCTCGGGGCAGCGACGATGAAGACGAGGAGAACCGAATTCCAGAGACACAGCAAGATGGAGCCGACTTGGGATCCGAATCAGACTTTGAGGCTGCCAAAACTAAGCCGAAGAAGCAACCTACACGCAAACCAGAAGGGACGGTGAAAAAGGCAGTGAGGAAGGTCAATGAGCTGGCTCATGCAAACTTTCAAAGGCTTAAGTTGAAGAACAACGGCGCAAAAGGCGGGCCTGGGTTCAATAGCAGGTTCCGTCGACGACGATGAACGACGAGAGCAGATCCAGCAGGGTGCTCCAGGCTACGATTTATGACAGATGCATTCAGGGCGTTAGCGAGCAAAGATGTAGCATTAATGGCCAGCGAGGGCCAATTATGTAATGAGCCTGAGCTTTCAGACGAAACCAATAACTCCTTCCAAGTGTCATATGCAATCTCAAGTTGAACGCTCTCGGACAGAGGAGTCTCAGTGATGGATGAGAGTGAATGGGCGAGTGAGTGATGAGGGATTAATACCTAAAAGGGTTTAGCTGGTCGCCAAGATTTACTGGATTTCTCCATTGCTCAGCCAATGGCGAGAGCTGAGATCCACCCATTGTAGCCTTTCCCCTTGTGTATTCAAAAGTTGCCCTTGAGGAAGTCGCGTCGCATTGCAACTGCCCAAGGAAAAAAGGAACTTCGAGTGGTGCGCGCACCTTCCTTAAGGATTGGATGAAGAGGAAATCTTTGGTGATCAGTTGAAATTGGCTCTCATCCAACTCCTCTTGGCCGTGGTAGCCACCTTTCTTTATCTTTTGGGCTTCTGTTGGACGTTTCTTGTTTCTTGTTTACCCGCCTGCGCAGCCTCTTCAACGCGTTGTTACACCATCGTTTACCAAAGCCTTGGTGCACTTTTTATATACGGAATATGCTACCTCGATAGCATGAGCCCAACCGCCTCAGATGCCGGTGAGTAAGTCGGAGCACTGGGTGAAAAATGGTGAGCTGATCATACTTCCCGAAGAACATCGATTGGCCAGATCCAGAGGACGACCCTTTCCCTGGAGATGATGAAGGGGGAGGCTTCTTTGAGCAGGAGTACAAGACTGTTACTCAAACCGATGAGCCACTATCAATGAGCTGTATAGGTCACGACGCAAAAACCCTGGGTTCTGATGACCCTCCATCAACCGAGGCCGGCCTGCTCACTGCAGCTCCCTCACCTGGTCTGGAAAATGGAGACGCCGTCCCAGAGGATGAGCTGATAAAGAAGCCCGGATACGGAAGCTCCAGGTATTCTACCTCGTCCTGCCAAGAAGGCTCCGAAGCGCCATCCGACAATGTGGCAACTGACCATGATCCGTTGGCCACGAATTCCTCCGGAATCTTGGATATGCCTTTGAGTACTACCTTGAGGGTTGAACTACCAGAGAGCACGCTCGGCACCCCAAAGTCGTGCTACGAGCTGTTTGAACCTGGTGTTCCCATGGTCTCAGAGGTCGAAGCTGTTCGCCGACTTCTGTACCTGGCCAAGCAGGCCGGCCAAGACGACTCCTTTATCGAGCTTCAGCTTGATAACTTTGCCGTCTACTGCGATGCGGAATTCTATCCCGAACAAATGCAATGCCTGCATTATTTGGATACTCAGCAAGGCATCGGGCCCCTTTTCTTCGATGGTCAACTCAGCGTTGGTGATACGGCCTTCTTCGTAAGGCGTGTGCCTATCGCCGCATTACCCATCGACAATTATGGAAACCTCAAGGCCCATACTGTGCGTGGCAAAATCTGGCTGCGATCTGACTTGAACAAGAGTCGTGAGGTTTACTACCGCCTTGGTACGCCTGCTTTTGAATACCGCCGTTTCTTGGACCCGTTCCTCTGGGTGGCCGATTTGGCCAAGCATTATGTCGATTTCTTGAAAGTCATGAGCGAGAACAATCGCAAAGTCACCATCTTCTCTTTCCGCAACACCTTCAGCACATGGGTCAAGCGGGTGCATAAGAACTCGTCCGAGTTTATTGCCTGGCGGAAGCAGTTTCCGCGGGACGACTTTTGTAGTTCCATTGTCGCCAACATTGCCTTTCTGCACAAGGAGGCTGTCGGGGTTCTGGGCTATGCTACGACATACTCGCACACTCTATGGTCTGAGATCACGGAATGCTCGCGATACAAGCCCTTCAAACCCGAGTCGAACAACTCTTCGACTGTCGTTACGCAGTACATCTATGACTGCTTTTCTCATCTTCCCTTCGGAGACCAGCTCGAGGCCGTTACCTTGAGCAAGAAGTCGCAGTCGCTCCGAAAAAGCACTATTCAGAAGCGGCATCTCGAACTGCCGGCGCCTATTCACAGCACTTCCAAGTCCCTTTCCACCGCTGGCGCCCGAGAGAAGCGAGACATCAAACCAGGCGACACCATCTCGACTCCGCGGGATGAGCCTGACTCGGGGTCGAAGTGGCGACGGGACGTGTCTCACGGCTTTAGCGACGTCGATCGGTGGTTCGCTCTCGTCCAGAAGGTACACGTCGACCGTCGTGGTGGCCGTTCCTTTGACGTGATTTGGTACTATCGCGCTGCCGATACTCTCTGCGCTCTCATGAAATACCCCTGGAACAACGAACTGTTCCTATCGGATCACTGCTCTTGCGGAGAGGAGACCAAGATCACTGAGAATCAGGTGCTCGGTGTGCACGAAGTTGAATTCAGTGGCACGTCTGCCACCCAAGCAGAGTTGTTCTGCCGACAGACATACCTTTGCGCCGAGCGCAAATGGATCACGCTTGACAAGAGCCATATGCGCTGCAGGCATGTCCAGCAGACACCTATTTCTGCGCAATATTGGCCAGGCGAAACGCTCCTGGTTGTTCTGGACAAGTCAACATGCCGCTCTGAGCCATGCGAGTTAGTAATGTCTTATCTAGAAGACGGAAGAGAAATCTTTCGATTCCGGCGGCTGCTGCGACGCTGTCAAGTCGACATGCCCAGTGCTAGGCCAAACGAGTTGGTATACAGCGATCAGCTGGTCGAGCTGACGGCGCAACGCATTCGAGAGCGGTGCTTTGTACGATTCTTCAAGCCTGGAGACTCGATTCCCACACCCTATGACCGAGACGGAGTGGGAGGCTTCTTTTACATCACGCACAAGGAAGTCCTTGACGACGAGTCTCGCCGATGCTTGCCACTTGACGCATTTCCCGAGTCTCTCCGGCAGGGACACGACCCAAACGAAGAATTGACGAAACTTCGCGGACTCGACCTCTTCTGTGGTGGCGGCAACTTCGGGCGTGGCCTTGAGGACGGAGGAGCCATCGAGATGAACTGGGCCAACGACTGGGATGCCAGAGCCATCCACACGTACATGGCAAATGCTGCCTCGCCAGAAGGCGTAAAGCCTTTTTTAGGATCCATTGACCATCTGCAGCGCCTGGCAATCACGGGCCGCTTCAGTAAGAATGTTCCTCGCATCGGAGAGGTTGATTTCATTTCAGGGGGCAGCCCCTGTCCCGGCTTTTCCAATCTGACAAACGACAAAACCACGGTCCATCAGCGCAAGAACCAGTCTCTAGTTGCGTCCTTTGCATCATTCATCGACCTATATCGTCCCCAGTACGGGCTCCTCGAAAATGTGCCTGGCATCGTGCAAAAGAAGACGAACCGGGACCAGGACGTCTTTAGCCAACTGATCTGCGCCATTGTCGGGCTAGGATACCAAGTCAACTTCTTCTTCCTGGACGCCTCGGCATGTGGTTCTCCGCAACGACGTGGGCGAGTCTTCCTTGCCTTCGCGGCTCCAGGCCTTCGTCTCCCTCGTCGACCAGCGTCAACGCACGCTCACCCGCCGCAAACCAAGTCTCTCACTCTAGGAAACCTCCCTACCCAGGAGCCCATGGCCGAAAGAGCCATGCCCGATGCTACTCCTTTCGACTTCGTGTCAGCACAAGCCGCAACTGCCGACCTTCCTGTCATATTCGACGCCAAGCCCCGTGCGTGCGTTCCTTTCCCGGACCACCGCGTCTCTCACGGCCTTACAAAGTCGCTCCGCACCAAGATCAACCTCATCCCCATTCAGCCCTGGGGCATGAACTTCTCACGCGCATGGTACGGCTCCATTTTCGGCGGCGCGGGCGTCATCACTCCGGCCGAGCGCCTCTTCTTCTCCGCCGACTCCGGGAGCTCCATGAGCCGCACCAGCGTCGCCTCCAACGCCTATGGTCGCCAAGTCCCTACACGCCTCATCGAGACCATCGTCACCAAGCCGAGCCCCAGCGATGCCAAGAACGGGCGCACCCTGCACTGGCGGGAGGGCCGCGCCCTCACCATCATGGAAGCCAGGAGGGCTCAGGGTTTTCGTGACGACGAGGTGCTCCTGGGCTTGCCGAGCGACCAGTTCCGCATTGTCGGGAACAGCGTTGCTAGAGAGGCGGCCGTGGCTCTCGGGGCTGTCTTTCGCGAGGCTTGGGCAGGGAGTCTCGCCGATGAGCATCGGAAACGACAAGCCGTCGTCGTGGCGAGTCCAGAAACGAAGCGCTCTAAAGTGCAAGTCCTCCTAGCAGCCACCAGTCTCCCAACCCCATCAGGCAGCGACACGACAGCGCCTACATCCGTCGACGACCTCTCCTCCGACTCGACCCTCGCCGCCGACCATACGCCAGTCCTTCAGGACTCTCCAGGACCCCTTCCCGCAAACAACCTCACTCCCGACCCAACTCCTCAACCGTCCAATTTGATCACCACCAAACGCCGCCGCTCCAGCTCGATCACGGTAGAGATTCGAGCGCCCAAGTCGCCGAGGAGTTGGAGGAGCGAATCGCCTCGCTCGACGACGAGGTATCCGTCTGTTCAAGGGGGCGTCATTGGGCCGAGTCCGCTGGGAACGATTGTGAATAGTCTAGATAGTGACTGATGAGAGTCTCCCACTATAGAAAAGAAAAAAAATTGAGATACTATTAGATTTAGAACAGACTCACTAGAAACATACAAGATTGAACACACTCCCAGACTTGAAACGTGAAATCATATCTTCGTTGGCTATCTCTTGGAAATAAAGAAACAGAAAAGATGGGAGTGAGTACATTCTCAACACCAAACTCCGCCCATAGTATCCAGCCTCTCATGCCCATGGTTCATGTGAACCAACAATGACCACATATACAAGCGGCCCAAAAAGCAATCTCGCTCCGGCTCCGAAATAAATACCTGTTCGCCCTAGAAATGCCTCGCCTTAAGCGTCCTTCTCGAGGTCCCGGAGCGTCATCACCTGCCTCGCTCCCATGGGCCCTTGGCCTCCCCACGTCTTGACACCCATACCGGCATGTCCAGACGCCTTGCTGAGAATCGTCACCAGGTCCTTGCCCGTGACTGAAAGGTCCTCGCCCGTGTACCCCTTCATTGCGCATTCCTTGAAGACGTGGCCAATCAGTCTCTCTCCCAGCGTCTCAACGCTGCGGCCGCTGGCCCAGCCCTTCTGGTTGCTCAGGCGTGAGAGAAGCGTCATGAGTGACGTACGTGTCATGGTGTCCATCTGAGGCGTGGGTTGGATGGTGATACCAACACGGCCAACAACGGCTCGCAACTGCTCAACACACTGCTCCGCACGCAGGGGGCGGAATGTGAATTCGGTTGCGAAACGACTTCGCATGCCCTGGTTGCTGCGCAGTAGACGATCCATATCCTCCTCATACCCAGCGAGAACGATGATGAGCTTTCGGGCAAACTGGGGCTTGGTCACTGCATCGACGAGTTCGCTGACGGCCTCTTCAGCAAAGGTTCCATGCGAACCTGCCAGTCGATAAGCCTCGTCAATGAAGAGCACCTTTCCAAGCGCAGATTCCAGCAGTCGTTGAGTCTTTGGGCCAGTCTGACCACAATACTCACCAACCAACTGTGTGGCTGAGACCTCGATGACATCAGGTGCCGAAAGGAGACCCATGTCATAGAAGATTTGGCCCAACTTGCGAGCCGTCGTCGTCTTGCCAGTGCCAGGAAGACCCTTGAAAACATACGTGAACGGAACGTATGGCCTGGGGTCAACGTTTCGCAGGCGCATGCCCTGAACCATCCACTGATACGACTCGAACTTGGAGATGATGTCCTCGTACCCAACAAATCCGTCGAAGAGGGCTCGCGTGTTGGCAACTGCTCGTGTTAGGCGGTCATAATCGGCGTCGAAATCCTGAGGTTCGATAGGAAAGGCATCCAGATCGACCAATTCCGACTTGTTCTCCTTGGTCACTCGGCGCAACCGTGCTGATATGGCCTTGGAAATGAGATTGTCCACCTCTCCTCCATTGCCAAAGTTGGGTCGCACAGAAGCTCGTCGCAAGACCTCCATTGCCACCTCTCGCGCCTTCTCTGTCGCCACCAGCTTCTCCTTCTTCAGCTTCAGGTCGAGGATTTGACCAAGAGTTTCCTCGCTGAAGTTCTCAAAGACAAAGGCAGAGTCGATCGGGAATCTGCGTGCCAAGCCGGGGTTGCAATTGCCGTACATTTCCTTCATTTGATCCGGGTAGCCACAGAGGATGATGCATCGATCCTCACCAGGAGTACCGGCAACCTCGGCGACTATGGTGTCGATGATACCACCACGGAAGTCACCGTTCTTAGAGTGGCTGCTGCTGGAGTTTCGACCAGGATCCAGCATATGAGCATCATCGATGATAAGAACGCTTCCCTTGGCCTCTCGCAGTGCCTCTTTGGTGTTGTTTTCGGAACCGCCGATGAATCGGTCCAGCAGGTCAGACGGCGTCTTGACGATAACGTCGCCCTTGGACAAGATTCCGAAATCTGCCAAGATTCTGCCGTAAAGTCGAGCAACGGTGGTCTTTCCAGAACCCGGCGGACCAAGGAACACTCGGTTAGGGCTGATATTCAAGGGATCATCCCCGCGCATCTCTCGGATGTAATTCTGGTTAACTTGGTTGACCACGGCCAGAATCGATTCCTTGATATCGTCAATGCCCACCAATTCTTGCAGCTCCTTCCAGGCAGAGCTCTTCTCGGGTCCGAGCGAGGGCTTGTTGCCTAGCAAGTCCTCCTTGGTCATCATGAAGTCCTCGAGATAGTGACCGTCTTTTCGTGCTTTTCGTAGCCTTTCCAGCTGCCGCGTGATGGCCTCTCGGTAAGCCTTCTGCACCGGCCAGGCATTCCCAAAAGTCTTTTCGTTGATGCCTTGGGTGGCTCGTCGCATGAGAATGTTGACATAGTTGCCGTCGTAGCCGCCTTCCACCTCCATCGTCCGGTTCTTAAAGGAGGTTCTCGTCATGCCGCGGAAAATGGTTTGAAGCTCGTCTTTGGTGTAGTTTGGCATTTTTAGTACTGGAAAGTGAGCTGAAACCTGATGGCTGTAGTTCAGCTGGTCTGAAAGACCCCAGTCTCCATTCCCTGCGATAATAATGACAATTTTGCCCGGGAGGTCGAGGGATCTGACATAGAAATTCCACAGATTGCAGTCGTCGTGGTCGAGGAGGTGAGCGTGATCAATCACCGCAATCTGAGCCCAGTTAGCATGTCGAGGGGTGTCAAGGTCGCACGATCCAACTTACACATCCGCCGCAAGCGATACTAGTGCTGTGCATGCTGGAAAGAGTTGAGGTCTTGGACATGTTATATGCTGAAAACTTGTTGATGCCAGTCACCGAACCCGAGGGCTTGACGACACCCAGCGAAGCGAGGAACTTGGCGTAGAGGTTCGCAAGCATGGTCTTGCCGGTCCCCTGGTTGCCGGTGAAGACGACGTCGAAGTTCTCGTTTTTGAGCTCGGTTTCGCGGCGCTCGGCTGCGTGGAACTTGGCCTTGGCGTTCAAGAAAAAGGACTTGGCCTCCTCGAGGCCCGGGAGAGACATGAGCCTGTCGAGATATTTGTTTTCCGCCCTCTCCACCGTCTTTTGTCGGATCCATTCGATTCTTGACGGGGATTCGTCTTCGCAGTCTTCTGGTTCGATTCCGTCGATGGAAACATTGTCCGAGTCGTCGTCTTGCTGTTCGGCACTGCGATCCATCAATTAGCATATTTGTTGGGGGAACAGGTGGATATCGCTGGTAGACGTACTCGATGTCATCCAGCAAATTCTCCAGCTCTTGACACAGCTCTAGGAAGGCCGTTTCGACCAAAACTTCCGACTCGGCCTCTGCAGCCTTCTTGTCGGATTCTGCCTTCTTCTCTTCTTCCTCCGAGAGGTCGCCGTAGAGTCTCCGCAAGCCCAAGGGATCGATGCCCTCATCCTCTTCCTCTGGCCTTGCGGGCCGTTTTCGGAGAGCGGTCCGGGTTCGGCGCTTCTTCCTCGTTCTTCGTGACTTTTGCCTGGGCACGAGTCCCAAAAGCCAACAGACGGAGAAATTTGGATCGTTTGACTCGTACTGTTTGGCCCAGGCCGGGGCGGCGGGTTTGTGCTGATAAGGCTGGAGACCGAGAAGCCAGCTGACGGAGAAGCTGGGGTCCGTTGAGTCGAACTCCATGGTTTGGGCGACTCGCTGGGGAGACGAGACGGAGAGTGAAAGTGGGAGCCCGCGAGAGGAAGCCAGTTGCATGAATTGTGAAGCAGAGCGGCACGGTGAGCACGGGATAAGTAACTGGTGAGGACACGGGGAGAGATAAGGGAATCGAGGCGGAAGGCGGGAGGCGGAAGGCGAGGGCGGGGGCGGGTAGAGGAATGATGGGGAGATGACACCGACAAGGGAAAGGTGAATCACATATAGCGAAGGGGGAGAAGGGGAGAAGGGGAGAAGGGGAGAAGGAGAGAAGGAGAGGAAGGGGAGAGACGAGGAATTGGCAAACGGGAGTGACGGTGGAGGGAAGTAAAGGAAGGGGATCAGACGAAACGCGATCCTGAGGCAGCGATATATGTGCAGCTGGGTTTCGATGGAGGGAGTCCAGGCAGCCAATGTCCTGGCTGCAGCTTAAGCTCCGTCGTCGACGGACGTGAATCGAAGGGCAGGCACGGCGCAGAAACGCAGGCAGGCGCGCACTAAGAGCGCAGGCAAGGCAGACGGCGGCAGGTGCGAGGCACAAGCTGCCACAGGCACAGGCACAGGCACAGAACAAAAACAGCCCAGCCTGGGGAGTTTCCAGTAAAAGATGGTTTGGGGTACTTCAATTGCGCCTCAATGATACTTTGACGTGACTCTCGGTGTCGTGGACAATCATGAGACGCAAACTCACGGGCGGCGAGAGGCTTGTTGTACTGCATTGCGTCACTACGGGCCTTGTGCTTTGTACCTCCCGTCCTCCCGTCCTCGCTCTCCCGCTCGCTCAATCAATGCCGACCCTTTATTTACAGGGCACTCAAGGTCCTCCATGTCCATGAATGAGTCCTTGACGGCAAGCGGATCCAAGCGCCGGCTGAGACGTCCAACCCCCTCCCCAGCCTTGAGCCTGTTCGATTCTTAGCGGCCTTTGGGGTTGGACGTTTAGCACGAAGAGTCACTCGGCGGTGTCGCTGACGAGCTGAAGACAGAGTGCGGGCAGGGTCCCATTCCGGGTCGCATCCCGTTGAGCCTTCACAGAATCACAGGGACGTGAAGCCCCCGAGAATGATGCCATCCAGGCATGTCCGTCCCTCCCCCGCCCTGCTTCCCTGCTGGAAGTGCGAGGCACTCCAGGCATCGTATCCACTCCACATAATCGTCTTCCCGTAAGGCCGGTTGCCTCATGCACTGCCACGACTCGGGGCGCTTCCTCAGTGCGATGGCGATGTGTGGTTGGCCATGGCTGCCTGGTTGTCTTGCGTGAGACGGAAGCACCGTCTCGGAGGGCGAGGTTTCAATATGCAAGATTCATCAAGGTTGTGGTTGACATTTAACATAGAGATCAACACCGCAGCACCGAGGCAAACCACTCAAGCAGCAACAAGCCCCCAACTATTTGGATCCAGCCACCACGATGCTATAACACTGGTCGACCAGCCATCCCGTCAGTTCGTATACCGGTCGGTATCTGACTTGATGCCGGTGCAACTGTGCCACCGCGAGCTGCACTGCACCCGCCTTGGCTGTTTCTGCTTTGCTGGCTTGTTGACACTCTGCTCAGCACAGCACAAAGCAAGGCTGAACCAACACGCCGCCCCTTGGTTGGCCAGACGTGACGGGATGCTTGGCTCATCCCGCAGAGCGAAACGCCCACTGCCCCGGAAGGGTTCCACCGAGGACAGCGTCGACTCCGTCCAGCGCCACTCGAGAACTCCACGGAGAGTCCACCGCACGGCAGAGATGCGGTGGGGAATCTTGAGGATGCGTTGATGGGTTGGTTCGCCTTGCGCTTTGTCGGTGGGGGTGGACGATGGAAGCCTTGGATTCCGGCTTTTGTCGACATTGGCCATGATGATGAAGGCGACGACGACGACGACAACGACGACGACAACGTTTCATGCGCGACAATGGAGGGAACCGAACGGATTGGCTCATGGATGGGTGAACATCTGATGATATCGAGGGCCTCCGTTCTTCGCAGTCATGCGTTCGACCCCCTTTTTCCCACCCATCTTCACGGTAGGTATCATACTTGCTCTCCGTTTCTCGCTTGCTTGCTTCACTTCTGCTCACACCGTCCATCACCAACTCCAGACCCTGCGCCAGTGGAGACCAACAGGGTGAATGAGCCGAAGGAAAAGCAAAAAAAAGAAGGAAGAAAAAGAAACCACCAAAAGGTTGGTCCATGTGACTTGTTTGTTGAGACGCCGGCGGTCGCAGTGGAATCTATTACCAACTCGGTTCCCTCTCTATCTCTTGCGTATCAACAACGAGGGATGAGAAGGAAAGATGACGCTCCTTTTGGATCCGTACAAATCCGACCTTGGATGCATCACTGCATGTCGAGATACGGGCCCATTCTCCGCCCCCTCCCCCGAACTGCAGCCTCTCATGACGACTGGCAAAAGTCGCTAAAGCAAAAGTGAGGCGGCGACGGCGGCTGGCACACACACACTCAAAGGCCCCCCCAGGCGAGCATGGATCATGGCTGGCTCCTGGTCTGCCACGGATCATTTTCTGACCCCTCCCTCTGAGCAAACTGTCGCTCATCGGTTTCGGCTATGTACGAAAGGACCTGTGCAACGCATCCCCCCCGGCGAGATGCGGAGGCGGTCGAGGGCCGATCTCCTTCCTTCAACAACGGCAGAACGAGGAACGAGGGCGGGCTCTTGTCATGAAGAGGGCATAATATGTGGTCGTCGAGCATTCGTCGTCAGGGGACCGCGAACTGGCCTCAAATTGTAGTTGCATAATTGACCAACACGGCGCGACACTACTGTTTTTCTATGATGCATCTAATTGATGCACATTGTAAACATCCAACATCTGCCGCCGGCCTTTGACACGCAGTCATCACGGATCCGTCGGCGCCCACCCCGTGTTCCTCCGGCCTCCCACATCCTTGTCTCCCGTCGTCGCCGACCATGGACAGCCTCCTAAAAACGTGTCCGTCTGTCATTCTCTAGTTACCTGTCGTGTGTGTGCGATTGAGGCGATTTTTCAACAAGTCGAAAACTTCCCGTCCTGCGGTGCAAGGTCGAAGCGGAGTCACAACCAAAGGGAGTCCTACTTTTTAGGCAGGGTCGCACTATTCTGACATGTCACCATCACGGACCGCCCGCTTTGCGCAGGACGGTGATTCAGGAGAGACACTTTGCATGCCAAGCGCAGGGCGCGCGAGATGTTGGAGATTCTAGATGCTTCCAAGCTGCTGATTAGGATTATCCATTGTGAGCAAAAGACCGGGCTGGCCTCGTCTTGTTCGATGTCCTGGTTCAGGCGTGATGCTAGATATTGAGCAAGCATGCCCGAGCTTATCAACAGAATGATAGATGCCTGGTGAACTCAATGAGCGACTGGACTTGACCCGAGTTCGATTATGAATGGAAAAGAAAGAGCAGTGGTGTGACGAAGAAATGTTTCATGTCTGTACCTACTTGATATGCCCAACAGTAAGCTTCTCTCGTGAGTCCTAGACATTACTACGAGGAGGCCGTGTTGTTCGAGGAGAGCAAACCTTGGCTAATGTCAGATTTGCTCACATCTTCAGTCGGAAGAATGCTCGTCAAGTTAGAACCCAGGCCGTTGTATGACTGCAGGCCAGCAATGGGTGTTGATAATAAGACCCACGCCATTAACAACATATGAGGATGTCAACTCATCTCATTGGAGCATGATGAGGGACGATGCTGTCTGGGGAGATTCACATAACCACTAAAGTGCAAACACACCTAGTGTTTGAATGGTCTCTAAGAAGACTTATGAAACGACTATAGAGTACATCTTAAAGGAATGCAAGTGATAGATAGATACTTGGGCATATGTAAATAGCTGGTAGACGCCTTGATCCTCGGTTTGCCTACGCAGACTTCGCGAGCCATGCTGAGACATCCAGGCCAGGCACCCTAACTGAGTACATGACCCTTTTACCCAACACCTCAGGCCGGAGCTGTTCATCATGATGGGTCAAGGTTATAAGATAGAAAGAACATGCATGGATGGATGATGCCATCGAAAACAGCAAAAAAAAAGATAAGAAGATAGATAATTAATTCATGGTCAGTTGGTAATGACAGCAAAAAAGAAACACCTGATGAGAGTGGGATTCGAACCCACGCCTATTACTAGACTGCGAATCGTTACTAGTTCTTGTGGAACCTGAACACAGCGCCTTAGACCGCTCGGCCATCTCACCTTGGGAGGTGTCTAACCTTGGATGGGAGCAGAGTGATCTATTTGCTGTTATGTAGCTGCGCTTCTGTCAGAAAACCTCCCTCTCGTTGTAGTGATAGCCTAGAGGACCTATATAAGAACACCAGGTTAAAAGGAACATGTATACGTTCTTCGGAAGCACTCTGGTGTGCAGTCTAAAACTCACAGGTGATGACAAGTCCAGAGCGAGGGAGTTCCGATCCAAGTCGTTTGCCGCAAACTTGACGTAGAAATCTTGAGATAGGGCATCAGGTGTCCGGACCATACATTCTCAAACCTCTACTTATAATGTGCATCCATAAATCAAGGCCGTTTTCCGCAGGGAGTGTCTCTGGTCCTTGTTTGCTGCCTCGTTCGTTACTGTTGGGCACCTTTCAACGTCGGTTGGGGGCAGGCTGCGGGAAATATTTCAACTTATTCCGTGGTGCAAACTACTCGGCTCTTCGTGACGTATCATCATAATTCAAGTTGCCTCTGTCTAATCTCGCTGAATCAAGGTTGGTGAATCGGTTCCGAGCAGGTATGGTAAACCACACGGGTTCGTTGGATCGAGACTACTTATCCGAGGGTCTCAAGCTTGAGGGCGCAGAGCATACATCCCACTCTTGGGAAAAGACAGTATTACGCATGAGGAAATTAATTCTTTAGATGGAAAGGTTAGTTGCTGCCATGCTGTAACTGTCAAGGTAGCTTACTCAACGGTGGTCACTCGGTCATTCACATGGAGGCAACAGTCAAGTCTCTTTTCTCCGACAGATTCTACATTTTACATATGAAACTATACAACTACTGGAACACTCAGAACTATTATATCTCAGTGAGTACATAATCGCGGGGGTTTTTAAGGGTTATTACATGGTCGGGCTTTGCGAATGACAACCATCGACCGACGAGTCTCCCTTCTTAACCTATACCTATAGAAACCTCCATATCCAGAACTCAGTCTTCGTCGGTACTTATACGTGAGTATTTATATATTCAAGTAGAGACAGTCGTTTTGTAAGTATCGCAGTCTCAACTCGCCTCAACTTCGCACTCTCACACTAGATCTTCCCATCCTGCCATGTCCGACTACGAGCGAAGCATACCAACAAACAGTTACTACAACAGTTGAAATAAGAATCCCTAGTATGACATACAAGGCAGAATTCGACAACTTGGTATCAGGTAAAGTTCGACCTTATGCGCCTGGTCATAATACAGGGACACTTGGGTAGCGTGACATAACATAGTCGCAGAGTGCGTGTGTATCCGCTGCTTGTATTGGCCACATTCAAGTCCGAAGCTACTTCAAAGAAATTAGATATTCTCCAAGATTCGGGAGGTAATAGAGTACACCTTTACGAGGTAGCTTGGTTTCTTCGTAAGTTGTCAGCTTTGTACATTTGTCTTGCGAGGCAAAGAGCCGAACAGAGAGAGCTCCTCAGCATCACTGCCCAACACTACATCAAAAGATAGTTACCTACCTTACTCTGACGCGAGCTCAGCCTCAAACCCCAATGTCATCTACGTGGACGGGAACATCAATATCCGGAGGCGCTGCAAAGAAGAAACCTCTCTCCCTACATCTCACCACATCCCTCACTTCCACCCTCCTCCTCCTCAACTCCCAAGAATGCACCACCCGGTCCAGTCCAGACAACTCACATCCATCTCAACAGATCTAAAAAGCCCCCTCTCAAAGCCTCAGCCGCACCACATTTGCCACCGGCAAGCCTCATCGCGAGTTTCCCAGGTCGCCGAAGCCCAGACCTGCAGTTCCCCATCCCCCAATCCCCACGACAATCTCGTGCGGCGGAGATTCTGAACGTGTGGCGCGCGCAAAGATGGATTACCCAAAGGAGCAGGTTGCAGGTGAGACATCGCGCTGTCCATGTCTCGCTTTTGGAGCCCTTTTCCACTTTGGCTCCGTTTTTGATGCGGCGCGCGCATTTGGGGCTGGGCTTGCGGAGGCTCTTGGCAGGACTTTTCTTTCCGCTCTTCTGCTTCATTGCTTGTGACGACGTCGACTCTCTCTTGATATTAGTCGGTCACGAAGGAATCAAGGCAGCGGGTGGACCAGAGAAGCCTCTTCACCAAGGCGTGCGCAAAGAAGGCGGATCCCCCAAACGTCAGAGTCACTCACAGCCGAGAAAGCCACGCGGAGGATCGCCTCCCAGGATTTGAGCTAATCGTCACGACGACTCCATCTGCGTCTCACCCCGATCGAAGAATGCTACGCAGATTGGCCATGATTTGATTGCTGATCGACAAGAGTGAGAGAAGGGACGACAAGAGAGGCGTGGGGAGGCACAGGCGCTTGGACTTACGAGCAAGTCAGCCCCCTCGGTCAAGTTAGTGTCTCTGGCGATCCACCTTGGTGAGGCTTCGAAATACGACAGGTCATGTTTTCTCTTTTGCGAAGGGGGCGAGCGAGTGCGCCCGTTCGTGGGATCGGTTGCTGGGCTGGATGCAATGTGAATCAATGACATGCGCACATTCTGGCGGTGAAGCCCAATTGGAATGTTGGACGATGAAAGTTGGCCATGTGTTTGGTTGTCGTCGTGAAGTCTGGAAACCCCGTAGGTTAGGCGTCTCGATAGTCGAGGTGTGGTGAAGGACAGAGGGCCAGTTAACACAGGAACAATCCTGCAGCCGTTAGGGTTTCCTTAGAGCCCACGTTGGAAAACTCTTCACCAACATCAAAAACTCTCTTGGGTATACGTGTACGGGCTTTAGAGGCTTAACGGGTTAAGTCATGAATTCACGGTGCCGAGCTCGTCTAGAATACCACCACGCTAAGGGCAAAGGGCCGAGCGTAAAAGAAGAATGCAGGACGACAAATACGGCAATGCTGGAGGGATAGCGACGCGTTGATAGGTCGGCGAGGAAGCAAGGGATATCAAGGCTTCGGGCAAGCCGCCGGCTCTGGAGATGGGTCTAAGAAAGTCTGAGAACAATGGGAGACTATCGAGGGCGTGTTGCCAAGGGCTTCGGACGAGGGAGACGAGAAGAAGCCGGTTGCCGGAAGAGTTGTGGCAGAGTTACGCGCGAAGAGACAGCCGAGAAGGAATGCATGCATTGATGCCGTTAGAGCAACAATCAATGGCAATAAGTCGTCCATGGATGTCTGTTAATATCGAGGTGGTAAGGTAAAGTGCCCATGCTTACACCACGTCAACCAAGACTCGCCATGACCGGCAAGCGGAGGGATTACCACGTGCCAGCTCCTTGCGGACCCGTACGAGGCATTTCAGAGGATTCGAGGAAGCATCCGAGTCCACGATCCCCGGGCGAGAATTGGAGGTCAGACGAAAAGCTCCCACAACTCCCGCGCGTCTCACTGATCAATTGGAAGTCCGCCAGCTAACAAGTTAAGAGAGAAAAAAAAAAGACGTACGATTTCAAGTGCCAGGGATCGAACTGAAGGGGTGGCCCATGGGAAACCCGGGATCCCTCGTGGCAGCGGTAAGGGTCTCGCTGGACCCCTTGTCGAGCAACCATGTTCACGATGCAAGGCCGCTGCAACTGCACGGTTGAATGTGCGTCTGCGTGCAGTTTGGTGGAAGGGCGACGACCAACAAGTCCCATTTGGGATTGACGAAGGAGAACCGGAGAGGACGGGAGGAGGGAGGCTCGGAAAACGGGGGGAATTGCGCTGACTCTCTGACAAGGTCAGCAATTGAACGGCTTCTGTTTGGCCTTGACAACAAGGGGGCCATTTGCAAACCGGGCTCATACATCCGTCGGCTGCGTGTGCGCCTTCGCCTCGTCGTGTTGAAGGAGGGTAAAAAAGTCACTTATCCGAGCCACTGGTCACACGCGGGACCGGATAGCTGCCTCTCCCTGCCACAAAAGAGAACTGCCGGGGCGGGAATTCCGTCTCAATGGGAGCAGCTGTCCGTTGTCCGTGTCTCCTTCAAGAGTCTCTGACCGCCTCCCAAAATTTCCCGGGTGCAGCACCGGATGTGAGTTGAGAGTGGAAGTTGTCTGGTGTCAAATGGTTGGCTAGTGGAAGCGAAAAAGAAAGGA
Source organism: Thelonectria blattea (assembly GCA_024115155.1). Classification (NCBI taxonomy): domain Eukaryota; kingdom Fungi; phylum Ascomycota; class Sordariomycetes; order Hypocreales; family Nectriaceae; genus Thelonectria; species Thelonectria blattea. The sequence goes on from JAMQMW010000876.1 coordinate 19,817, forward strand.
AAAAAAGTATCCAATGGATTAAAAAAAAAAAAAA
>JAMQMW010000876.1:19920-36299 GCA_024115155.1 Thelonectria blattea
CATGTTCAGCTGGGAAAAGGAAGGAAAGAGCACCTTCCTCACCGTCTTCACGTCTCAGATTTTGCCGACCTGGAGATCAAAGGGACAACGGGCATGCATCTCAGACACCACACCCACTCTCGCACATTCCATTCCCTCCCCAGCACGAACCGCATACACACAATCGATCATCGGCCGATGCCAACCTCGGTCACTCGTCTTCGATATGTAGAAGCGGACCCGCTTCCAGGGAAGTCTTCCAGAAGCCGTCCACAGTCCGGGGGTAGCAGCAAGCGAAGCGCCAAGGGTGAAGGGGGAAAATGCTTCAAGTCTGAGAGTCCGTCTGAGAGTCCGCCCACCGTCGCCGCGCCCGCGCCCGCACCCGCACGCCGTCGCTTCTCCAAGACTCAACTCGACCTCGTCTCGGCTGAGAAAAAGTCTCGAGCGCACCGAGGAAAGCAGCCAGTCAAGATGTCTTCTGCCTTTCCCCCCCCTGTCCCCGAGCTTGCTAAAATATATTGTGGGTTGAACGGTTTTCTGCGCCCACCCCAGATACGCTGCGACCTCCCCTGCACGAATGGCATCACTCCCACAAATCACTTTTTCCTCTCTTTCTGACAGACACCTGTCAAAATGGCTTGGCTATTGATAGGTACGTAGTCTTAATATGTGTGGAGTAATCTTTCTAGAAGACGGAGAAGAAGAAGACTCCAAGAGTAAAAAGAAAGAATAATGGCTCAGTCCACCGAAATAGCTTCGTCACAGTCGCGTGGTTGTTGCGGCTTCAGGTCTGGATCAGAGTCCGTGAGGACTCGAGAGAGAGGAGACTTTTGAGGCTCTTCTGGATACTGGTGGATTGATCCACCGGGGTTCTTCTTACACCAGAGCAGTCGAGGCTGGAGGGACGGGTTGAATCAAAGTGAGGTCATTCAGACGTCTGATAAGCCTCAAGGGATGCATATGCATGTGCATACAGACCTACATAGGATGCGCATATCTACGGACGGACAGTAACGTCGAGACGTGTATCGGTAATTCGAGACAGCCATTGGGCGTCAACAAATCTCCCTTTTGCATTGAGTGCGGCCCTTGTTGGGCGGCGGGTTGAATGAGACAAGACGTGATGCTAGACTCCGAACATGCTAACCCTCCTAGCTTCCTAGTCAACGTGCAGAAAAGCATCAACGTCGCCGTCGAAACCTGTTTCGGCATGGGCTTGGTTGGTTATGTGGCTGCCCCTGGTCGGGATTTGATGAAGAGCCCCCCCTCTAGAAGCCACTATCGCGCCTGATGACGATGAATGACTGCCGGCCTACCGACCGTTTCGACTTGGGTCGTCGTGTAAGAGATTTTTATTTATTTATTTATTTTTTATTCTTGTTTCCATTTTTTCCTTCTTCCTTACAGTTTTGAATACATGCATGATCGCATCTTCAGCCCGTCACGTCTCGCCTTGAGCTCGTCCCCACCCCCGACTTCCATCATCACCAACCACCTTCGACGGCCCTTGTTTTTTCGTCCAAGCAGGCGGCCTTTTTCGTCTCTCCCTCATCACGATCACTTCAACCCGCATCCGTAATGAACCGCAACAAAGCCAACCCCCTCCCCTGTCTCGCAACCGCCGGCGCACGCGACGAGTGGATTCATTCCCCATCGCAATCCATGATCGCCCAGGATTCTTTTCCAGTCCCGAATCCCGACCGCTGGACACACACTGTCACACACCTGTCCCACGTTTTTTCTCCTCTTCTCTCCGTTGCGTGGATACCCACCGAAGCAACCCATCAAACAACACCCTAGCCTGCGGGCGCGCGCTCTGGCGGCTTCGGTGCTTCCTGGCCTTGACCTCTTCGCTCCGTGGCTGCTCAGTGCTCATGACCCCAAACTCCACCCCCTTCTGCCAATCCCAGTCTGCCTGGCGGCTGTCTCGTCTTCTCTCCTTCTTGTTGTCTCGATTCTGGGGACACGAGATGGCATCTTTTCTCACGACAAACACGTCCAGTTGTCCCCCGTCCTCCCCACGCTTCTCCCACCCATTCTAGTCATTTTGTCGACGGATGCAGCGTCAAACCCGTCTTTCTGATGCCATCCATCCTCGAATTGTTCATGCAACGCTAACATGACCCAGGTCGGCCCGGAGTATCGGCGGCTTGGCGAGGACCTCCGGGATATTGGGGTGTACTTTGTACAGCACTCGAGCCGTGAGTCTCCGCCCCATGCTTGCTTGCTGGCTTCCTTGTTGGAGTTGCTTGCATCTTCGCCCATCTCCATGTTGTTGGCATATCCTTTCCGTTGACGCTGCTGTCTCCTTTGATCCTTGTTCCCATGCTTAAAAGTCGAATCAGAAAAAATACGACGTACATGCAGTCTTCGTAATTTACCTTCTGCCCTGACTCTAATGAGTTGCATGCGATGCGTGCGTCTCCTCTCTCGGCCGCGCGCCGATGGCCCGTCTTTTTTTTTTTTCTCTCAGTCTTTCCATTGCCTGGGGTTGAAGCTAGGCTACGGAGTCTTTTTAGTCTCCCCAAAGCCTGACTTTCTTCCTTTCTTCTTCCATCCAATCCTTTTGCTGGACTCCCCTCCCTCCCCCCTGGACCGGCCAGTCACAGACGCTCGGAGCCTCGGAGTAGCGAGAGCGAAAAGAAAAGGCGTGCCCATCGGAGGCCCAACCGGAAGGCTCCTAATTACGACGGGATTGGGTTTTGGTTCTTCGTGTGTCGTCGGGCAGGGCTCAGCTTCAGGGCGGGAAGAGCAGCTGGACGAGATGAAGGGACGACGAAAAAAGAAACCAGAAAAAAACAAAGAGCTCATTACCTCATGCAATCAATATCGGTAGGGAGATAAAGTCCGTTATCGAAAAGACATGCAAGCTGCAAGCTGGGGCCCCAATTTTTGATGACATGCAATATCTGAGCTGCATGCTTCGTACATTGAGCTTTCTCCATGCCCTCACGATGGATGGAAAGAGGTCTCGCGATGCACGGAGGTAAAGAGGCTGGTCTCCACGGCCCAGCAGGGAAAAGAGAGAGCAAGGTCAAGGACATGTTTTCCGCCCGTGACGCCGGTCCCCGCACTGGCACCATTTCGAGCCTCGAACAGACCTGCCAGCTTCCTTGCCCCAGTCCCGACAGGCCGACAGGGGAGAGAGAGGACGAGGGATGGGAAAGTGTTTGAAATGACAGCCTGTGATCCGTTCGCCTCTCTTGTTTCGCCGCCGCGTGGTTGTCATGTGTATCCGTAGGTACTTGCCTTGGGTTGGTATCCGTACGGAGCTCGAGCATTATCGTCGTGTCTTCGTTTCGTAGACAATAATAAAAGCAAAAACCCCGCCATGGGGTGCTGGGCCTCGCTCTCCTTCTCTTTTGGTGCAACTGCTGTTTTTTCCCCTGATACTTCCTTCGAGCCTTGTTTCCGTCTCCGTCTCCTGCACTGTCGTTCCTTTGGTTCCTTTGGGTTGCGTTCGCCCGTTCTCCTCGTGCGTTGCGTTGCGTTGCGTTGGCGTTGCAGCAAGCAGCTAACTCCCAAGTCGGCCGTCGTCGTTCCCCTTCACACACAATATCCCTCTCTTGTTTCTTTGCCCGCGCCCGCCCCTTCGGATCCGTACCGTTGCCGTACCAGAAAAAACGTTATTAGTCGTCCAGGTGCCGGCCGGCCGTTGTCGTCGACTCGACTTTGCCCGTTTTCCTCGTCTTGCACACCCACCCGCCCGCCGCCACTACTCCTCTCTCAACAAAGCCGCAAGAGCCCAGTTGCGAAAAAAAAAAAAAGCCACCCGCGAAGAGGTCCGAATTTGAGGCGAGGCGCATGCGTGCCCTTTGTATCTTTTTTTTCTTGCTGTCGAATCAATAAGACGACACCCTCTACAGAGACTGGACAAAGAACAACCGAGACTGCAGTGACGAGGCCGAGGAAGATAACCTCCACAAACTGTCCTATCAGCAATCATCACCCTCGTCACCATTATCCTCATCAAACGCAATACCTACCCTCCCCAACTCCAAGAAACACCTCGTCATCCGGAAACCAAGCTAGAAGCTGGGGAGATTAAAGGCTAGAAAGCCACCTAAAGTCGCTACTTGAGAAGTAGTGCGAGCTCCTCTCTAAGAGAGAAGGACCCAAAGACGCAAAACTTTGTTTGTCCGTCGTTTCCGTCCTATTCGCAAGTCGCAAGTTGCAACCCCATCACAAGCTTGGGAAAGAGGGAACGGCCATTCATTGACGCCAGCCCAAAAAAAGACGTCGTCAGTTTTTTTTTCTACTTCCTCACACAGTCTCTCTTTTTTAATTTTTTTCTTTCCCACTTCCTATTCAACTATTTCCATTGTTCCCTTTCTTTCCTCGGACCTTTCCCACCTCCGACTTACATTCTGCCGGCTCTTCTTTGTTTTCTTCTTTTTGCGGCTTGTATCTTTTTTTTTCGTCGACTTCGGTTCCTCCCCTCCTCGACCTCGTCCACCATATCCCCTCATTCTGCCCCGCGTTGCGCCGCGCATCAAGCTCCGCTCGCTTTTCCTTGAGCAACGACTCCGACTTCGACCTCGACTTCGACCTCGATTGCGACTACGATTACGACTATCATACCAGCCTTTGGTTTTTTCGAATATACCCCGTTTCCCCGACCGAACTCGAACCGAAAAGCGATAGCAATTGGAGGATTTCGATAGTCCTCTCCGTCCGTACGCCAACCTCGTCCGTTTCCTTTCGTCACATTTCGCAGATTGGCCTTGTCCTCGCGTTGCGCTACGTCGCCGACCGTCACATCAGCCAAATTTGCCAGCTGCAAGCTGCAAGCTGCCAACTGCCAACTGCCAGCTGCCACCAGACCATCGGCTCCGAGACTGGCACCGCAGATACACACACCGTTTCCGTCGATAACACGAAAAAAAACTTGGCCCTCCAATCGATAAAATATCCAACCCTCCATCACTCCTCTCCCACCCTCGCGGTCCTATACGCAACAACACGTTGTCTGCCCACTCAACAATTTCGTCGAGTCGAGATACGTCATGACATACATTGTAAGTTGCCCAATGCCCAATGCCACGTCCCACGCATGTCCCACGTTTTCCTTTGCTGCCATCCCACGCCCACGCCCCATGTCTCAGCTCTGCACATTACATTGCACCTTGCGGCCGGCGCGCCAGAACGAGACACATCTGCGCGCTACAGACGCTACAGACGCTACAGAAGTCGGCAGAAGACGGCGACTGGTCGCTGGATGGACGTCAGTTCGGCATGGAGACGACACTACCAACAAGACGCGACAAAAAAAGAAATCAAGAGCCCGCCGCCACGCTGCACTTCACATGCACTCCAAAATACATAGCCTTCGCTCGTTGGCTGGGAGCAAGCTCTCCCGATCTGCGCTTCGCACCTCGTGCTTCGGCCTTGTATTTCCCCAAGTCTAATTTCTTCAGACTGACACTCCTCCATCGCATCGTCACACCCCCCTGTCACCAGAAGAAACCCACCCATCCTTTTCGCTCATCGACGTTGCTTCTTTCCCACCTCCTCCCTGGCCTCACCCTGTCCGACTGTCTGGTGTCCTGTCCCCCTTCGGCGCACACACACACCCCTTTTAATCTTTCTCCCTTCCACCTTCTTCCATCCGTCCCTCCGTCCCTCCCTACCATCCTTCCCCGGCGGCGGGCACACCCCGTCAAACGCCCCGTTCGCGGCCCGCCTGTCGTACATCATCAAATGGCCCCCAAGGGCCTTTGGAGGGCCCCAAAAGCCGCTGGCGCGGGCTCAAAGTTGGGCAAGAGGTGGCTCAGGATGGCTCATCTTCCCTCGCACTCCCATGCCCGCTAGTTGCTATCATTTCCCACTCCGGTACAAGACGACCCCGGAGCTTTCGACTTGAACAGAGACACCCGTCATCCACACACAAACACAAGGCACACACTCACACGCACCTCGCACACCGCCTCACCGCTCTAAGTGTTTGCTTTCCCTTTCCTCGACGCTTCCGTCCGTCTCCCCCGAAGCAATCAAGCCTCCGAAGCCCCCCAGTTCACCGAGTGCGAGTGCCACATCACCTATCGAACCTCATGACCTCCACCGCGGCCCGTTCCCGGCCGGAGACGCCTTATCCTGCCTGTGTGAAATGAAGGTGTATATCATTGACTCGTTTCTTCTTCCCCGTCGCCATGGGCTTGGCTGTGCTTGCTGGTTGAACTAGTCGTTCCCGCCTTCCCAATCACCGCCTTCTTCCCTCTCCTCTCTCTCTCTATTCGTAGGCCTGGCTTACACGGTTATCCCTGCAACGGCCACAACACCACAACGTCATGGGAGGCTTGATTTGATGATAGCCCAACCCTGTCACTTGTTGCTTGTTCCAAGCCATCTCCGGCCCCCTATTGTCCAATTTGTTCTCAAATCTCCTTCGTCTCTGTCTGCTTCATTCAAACCGCTGTCCGCATGTTACCATGGGCAAGACACGACGGCTAATGTCCCCTCTCCAGCTATGTCTCGCTCACTATTGCGACCTTCACGGGCCAACGCCCCTTATGGTCACCGAAGGCCTCCCCTCCTCATGTACCGTGTGTTTTGAAGACGGCGCAATACCACCTTCCGCCGACGGACGGCCCAGAACGAGTGCGCAACCCCCCGTATCAAATCCGCAATCCTCGGTAGCTCTGAACGAGGCCCTGAAGAAGCTCAGTCTCGGCCGCAGCTCGTCTGCGCCTGCCTCGGAACTCGATGCGCAAGCCCAGCGCGCGGCCCTCTTGCGATCCTCAAGTTCTGGCGCTGCCGGCAATCACTCCGCCATCGACACACCTCCCGACAGCCCACGGCCCTCGCAGTCCCAACAGCCTCGTCGCGATTCGAGCTTTCGACGGACATACGATGAGACGGTCACTAAGAAACAAGGACCTTGCGATAACTGCGCCATGACCCTGCCGCCTCGACAACAGGGCAGTTCGGGCAACGTTCAGTTCACTTCCAACACGCGAGGCCCGACGTTGCGGACTCGCGCCCCCGCCGAGCGTGTATTTGGTGCGAGCGGCCAAACATCGCCCCCGAGCTCCAGAACCTCGAGTGACACGGATGGAGAGCGTGAAGATGACCCCCGGGCGCGCAAGCGAACTGCTCCCGTAACGAGCAGCGCGACCAGCTCCCGCGAGACGTCCCGCTCCAGCGCTTCCACCGCGGCGGATCGCGCCCCCTTCCACGTTCACTATGTGGATTACACGTCGACCCACGATCCCGTGCTGCCCGATTCCTTTTCTCTTATACGTGCCTCATGCCTCCGAACTCTCTCCTTCGAGACGCTACCCCGAGCCCCTGCAACCGCCACCCCCACATCACCCCTATCAACCACCTCCCCAGCCTTCGTTACCACCCAGAGCGCCGGATCGGCAGTGTCGGGCGGTCCCATCTTCTTTGGAGACGCCCTCGCGGGCTACACCACGGCCTACATCTTTCGAATTCCCGACGTCCACGCTCGCGGACACAAGCGCGTCTACGCATTCTTGGCACTCAGCACGCATAGGGAGCGACTTGCGATGAAGACGTTTGCCATCGTGTCAGCTGCTTTCCGCGACCTCGCCGGCTGGATCCAGCAGCTCGCCGAGGCCGAGGCCGAGCGCGTTGCAGAAGCATCGCCTATTGGCACTGGAATCTACAGCGGCGGTCCAGCGCCTCAGCAGCCGACGACGGAAACGTCGGCGACCACGGACCGCGGTGGGAGCAGCTTCCTGACGGGTGGCAGCGGCTTCACCCGAAGGATGGGTGGCGGGGGCGGTGCCTCGGCACCCAAAGCCCGTGGCCTTGCGGAGATTGTCGGGCAGCCTGACATCTTTATCAACCTGCATACACGTTTTGTCCGCCTTCTATTTGAGGTTGGCGTCACCTTGAGCTCGTAGAGCAACAAGAGCCGCATGCGGCGCATGCCCACCAGTGTCGGCATGCATGGAAATACGTTTTTGGCGCGCCTGTCGCAGTCCTCCACATGGGGACGCCTTGGCGTGTCGTATGATTTTTGTCTCCTTGCTTTGCAAGTCGAGATCAGAAACATCGGTTGGCATCGGATGTCAGACATGTTTTCCGCAATACCTCCATGGACTATGGGGGTGATCTGATGCCAACCGCCCAAAACAACCTGTTTTACGGATCGATACCCCAAAACTTCAAGTCAGGATGAAGAGGCCTGATTTGATTGTGTATTTCTAGCCTTTGATGCTCCCTTTTCAGTTTTCGTTTTCTTCGCTGGCGCTTTTGCATCGGGGGACCTTGATTCATCTCTCGCGAGCGTTGCTTACGTTGCATTTCTTTTGATTTTCCTTGATATCCTTTGCGGCGAGGTATGAATGAAGGGCGATATCAAAATAGACGGTGACTGGAGTCGGAAAACAAAACTTGGCAACTTGTGGGATGGAAAACTTGGCGTTTGAGCGGGTGGGAAATACTTTTGTTGTTTTATCTTTTCCTTTGTGTCCTGCGAGGGATAGGGACGACTGAACTATCACGATAGGATCAGCAGGTACAGGACCGATGGGTATGGGGGTTTTTTTTATCTGCCCTGCGGTATGTGGAAATAGTAGCTCTCTGAGAGAGATCATGGCCAAGGTGGTTATGGAATGGGATGGGAAGCGATTCTTATAGACGGAGGAAAATCAAACCTTTTATGACCTACTTGCTTCTTTTTACGAGTCTGGTGACGACGTGCTCATGTTCGCCCATAGTTGCTTCGCTTTAGTATATCGCCATGGCAAGGCTTCCAACTAAGAGGCGAGGTTTGGTCTGTCGCGTCCGTGGATGACTGACATGTGAGTTATCGCGGGAGCAACATGATGCAATATTCACTTAATCAACGTAGCAGTATTCACGTCGACACGATACACAAATACACACTTGAACAAGCCAAAACGCCCATCGAATCTATTCTAGGGACAGCAGTTATTTGAGATACCCTTCCCTTGTCTTCCCACCGGCCTGCCATGTCCATGCCAAACACAAAGACGTTGAATCCCCCAGCTCCAACTACTCCCCGCCCTTTCGTTCGCCATTTCCTCCCCAATGTCCCCAGAATGAGAATTCGGTTTCGCGTGAGCCTTTGGCGGGACAGCCAGACTCCTTTTCCTCCCCCAATTATGGTTGTACAGCGGAGAAATACATGCAAAAAAACATTGCGGTGAAATTCCAGCGACGACAAGGGAGCGGAAGCCGAAGGCGTCGTAGTCGTTTATTTGTAAAAGTCGAATTTGTTCTCGTCGCTGGTTCCCTTGACTTGGCTCGAGTAGGCGTCCTCGAGATCGCTCTGGATGATGTTGTAGCGGTTCTTGCGGACCGCGCGCAGGCCGGCTTCCTGCATGATGGCGGCGATGATGGCGCCGGAAAGAGGGTCGTTTCGGACGATGAGGGAGTCGAGGTCGGCCTCGGGGGCCAGGCTCATCTTGCTGGCAATGGTGGTGAAGATGAGGCGACGCTCGCGGCGGTCGCGCAGTGAGGGGAACTCGATCTTTCGATCGAGACGACCGGGTCGGAGGAGGGCGGGATCGAGGGTGTCGGCTCGGTTGGTGGCCATGATGACCTTGACGTTGGAGGTCTGGTCGAAACCGTCCATCTGGTTGAGAAGCTCGAGCAAAATTCGCTGGACTTCACGGTCGGCACCGGTCTGGGCATCGAATCGCTTCGTGGCAATAGCATCGATCTCGTCGATGAAGATGATGGCGGGCGAGTTTTCTCTGGCCATTCGGAAGACGTCTCGGACCATGCGAGGTCCTTCACCCAAATACTTCTGCACGAACTCGGAGCCAACAACGCGGATGAAACTGGCGGTAGTAGAGTTGGCCACTGCCTTGACCAACATGGTCTTTCCGGTACCGGGAGGGCCGTAGAGGAGGACACCTCGGGGAGGGTCAATGCCGATCTGCTTGTAGAGGTCAAAGTGCGTCAAGGGCAACTCAACGGCTTCTCGGATCTCTTGCTTCTGCATGTCAAGGCCACCAACGTCGGCGTACGTCACATCAGGCTTCTCGTCGGCGCCGAGCATGGCAATGGAGGAGTCGGCCTCGGGAGGGAGGATATCGACAAGGGCGTTGGAGTGTCGGTGGAGGGCGACGGAAGATGAGGCCTTGAGCTTCTCGCGATCGAGGGTGGACAGGATTCGAACGACATAGTTGGAGCCGGTGCTAGACTGCACGATACCAGTACTGCGCGAGGTGCCAATGTCAGTCGTGTGGAGGGATGGTGATAAGCAAGGGAGGGGCATACTTTTGGTCAATGGCTTCCATGAACTGGCCGATTACTAGAGGTACACTCTGAATCCGCTTAATCTCCTCCTGGGCTCGAACGAGCTCGCGCTTCAGACTCCTGTGAAGGGTGAGCAGGCGTGAAGGGTTGGGGGTTAGGGTCTAAGAGGACCGACCTTTGCTCATCCTTGATGTATTCTTCTTGCAACTGGATATATCTATGCGCCAATGCCGTCAGTCGCCTGGGTGATCCGGTGCCAGATGGGAAATCCTACTCCAGTTGTCTTTGAAGCTTCTTCAAGGTCGCGTATTCATCGCTGCCATCAGTGGTCACGCCCTCAAAGTTGTCAATGGTTGGGATGGCCGAGGGCGCGGGCTTCTTGTGAGGCAAGGTGGTTGCCGGGTTCTCGACGGCAATGTCGCCCATGTTTGCGAGAGGAGGAGAAGACAGGTATGCGGCGTGGGCGTGATGGGATTACGTGGGTGCCTGTCGGGGTTGAGAGGGAGTAGCGATGTCGTCGGTCGTGAGAGGAGGTTGTCGGTGATGTGGTTGAGCAAGCTTCGATTTGATGCTAGGAATCGACCAGGCGTCAACGAGTACGACGACACGACAGAGCTATGGTCACCTTGGCGGCTCAAGTGGAGCTTAGTCATCACCGAAGCTGGCTTTAGGCCTAGGATGGCCGTCACGTGGTCTGGCGAGGCAAGGGATGGAAGAAGGGGAGCTCAAAGGACGGTGGTTGGCTGGCGACTCGTGCTCGGGAGCCGGGCGAAGTGGCTTGCAGCTCCCCAAGCCTCAGGCCCCCAACCGCCCCAGACGTTGCCCCCAAAGAGGCCCTGAGGCTCCGCAGTGGTCAGCCACAGCTCGCCATTGGCCGAAATCGGATGGCTGCCTCCACAGGGCCCATCCGACCCCCACCGAATCCTCGTCCTGGACACTTGGAGGAGTGACTTTGGCTGAGACAGTCGAGCGTTCAGCGTCCCGGCAGGCGAAGTGTTGCCACGGCTTGAGCCCATACTGTCCATCAAACCTTGGGAGAGAAAAGATGGATGAAGCGGGATGGATTCAGTTGTGGACTTTTGGTCGAATGGGCGGCTGGGGAAGGCACATCCCAAGGCGGAATGGCCCCGGATTCACTGGCTCAAAATGATCCGATCCCTGCCTGGCCCAGTCTGCAATGAGGTCACGGCCATGGCTGGGTCCCCGATACCCGGCGCCGACTTGCTCTCCCCGCGCTTTCGGTGAGGGAGTCAAAGAGTCTAATCTCTTGCACGACGGATGATTCATGCTACACAGTAACAGAATGCCATGTCCAGTACGGTATGCGTAGGAGAAGGCCCAAGCAGCAGCCATGATCCATGTAATGAGGTAGCGGGAAAATCGTCCAGGGCCACCAAGAGGAGGTACCCTTTGTGCATTGCGTCAGACCGTACTGTACGTATGTACGTACGAAGAGACTCGTTGTCGTGCCTCGTCGCCCTCATGGCGTTTGGTTCCCTTTTTCGGGTCCTCTCAGAGCACGCCTCAGAGCCGGGTCGGGACCGGCTTTGGCTTGGTGGTGTTTCGTGTGGCTTATCGGGGGGCAGTGGGCTGTGGTGTTGCCGGTGGAGCGAACAGTGAAGCATGTATTCATACAGTGCACACGCTGAGGCAAGTACGAACTTGCCTGCTGATGATGCGGGCATGACAAGTCACCAGTCACCTTTGAAACCCTTCCAATAAAGTGACCTTTCCCTTCTTACCTTTCCACGTCGCCTCATTTTCTCTCCGCCATAGACCAACCTCTCCATCGTCTCGCAGCACCGAATCTCGTCCTGCGTGTCATTCTATTAGACCTCGCTCCGACAGACCCCTCCTTCCTTTCTCTCCCCTGCGGCTTGTCGTCTGTCTGCCTGCGTCTTTGCCGACCCCTCGCCATCCTCCCTCTCCCGACCATAAAACCGCTTCGAATCGTACCGTCCTGTGTCGGAGAGTCTTCACCACCACCGCCTCGCACCATGTCCTCTTCCATCGCAATCCCCGCCGGGCCCTCCGCCTCTCGCTCGTACCACCAGTCCAAAGGCGCCGGCTCGTCTCCCAACAGCTACTCCAGCTCACCTTCCTCCTCGCCGCCGTCCGCCCGCAAGAATGGCAAGATGTCCCATACTCGCCGTCCGAGCCTCTTGAGTATGTCGACCGTCTCGTCGGTCCCGTTGGCAATATTCTTGTCTCGGACCTGGTCAAGCAAAACCCCTCCGTCCATGTTCCAACTAACTCGCGCTGTAGGCTCCGCCTTTTCAAAGGAAGAATGCACAGTTATTAACATCGGCGACCCGGATGGACCTCCTCGTCTAGTACGTGCTCTCCGTGTCCGTCTACGGCCCCGCTGGGTTATCGTCGTGGTCCGACACCTCCGCTTCCGAGTTACTGACGCAACGTAGATCTCGTACCTCTCCTCCAGCCAAGGCTTTGCTTGGAACCCTGGTATGTGTTGCATAGCGGATTGTTTGGCGCTCGCTCTAACCATTGTCTTTGTTCAGAAATCTTCCTGCCTTCCTACGTCGATTGCGATTACGTTCCTTTGGAGAATCGACGAGACCCCGTCCACGAGATCCTCATCAGCGACGAAGAAGTCAAGAACATGCTGCCGCAATGAGACAAGCTCCTCTCGACCCAGGGATATCCGGTTCGAACTTAAAACCGCCTAGACTTTTCCTTCTCGCGAGACTTCGACTTGACTTTCTATTATTTCAACTTTGGCGCGGGGTTTATCGCCATTCATATGTTTTCGACTGGATGGGATTTTGCCACCCACGGTAGCATGGCAGCACTGTTAGGCGGAGTAATTTGGAGGTGTTGGCACGTTGCTCGTTGACTCGACAGCCTCACTTTGGGATTGGGTTTGGACGGAGTACATCAGACACGGTGGAGCATTCATGATCATGGCGGGTTGATTGGGATCTGGGGCTGGCCTGACGGGGCCCTTTCGGAGTTTTCGGTTTCTCAGAATGCGTTTGTCCTTGGTGCTTCTATTCCCCTAGGTAGTTAGTTAGTTGTTGACGGGACTTGTCGGTACGGCGGAGTTGCGGGTTTTGATGGTTTGCGCGTTTGACTCTCCTCAATATATTCGTACCATGTTGATTTAAATCCATTGGCCCCCTGCAGTCGTGGTATGATTTGCCGGCACTTGACGCGAGAGTGAGCCGGGGCAAACATGCAATCATCTCGGTGAGGCTGGTTGCCTGTCTCATGACCCACATCATGACTACCCACGGTCAACAAACCCACTCGCTTCGGCCTTGTTGGGGTCGTTTGTTGTAGATCGTCATGGACAAGCTGATGGGGTCATGAGATGTGTCTCTGGGTGGGAGAGGACGTTGAGGAAGTTGGATGGGATGTTGAATTAAGCAAAGGTTTGTGCGATTGTGTAAAAACGGTTCTTCTACAGTTTTTGCCGGTTGTGCCCTCACAAGGTACGGATGACGAGGAAGTACGTACGTAGTGCGCACCTCGACACGTATACGTTCGAACTCTGATTGCTCAGTTGGTTTTGTGCCCCTTTTGGCCGACATCGGATGGAGTATGCCATTGTTTTGATTTCACATGTCTTGTACCTGAATGAAGACTCTAAAAAGTTAGGTAAAAGTAGATGTCTTACTTATTCTACTTGAGGTAGATTTGGGGGGCTTATTGCCTTTTTGTTCGTCAGGGCAAAAATCCGTTGGTGTAAATGCAAAGATGATGTTTGGCGAAAAAGCAGTCAGGAATTCTTTCAAGGTGAATCTTATAGTCTTGCCTACATATGGCATTTTCACTCTCAGTTTACTAGGTAATCTGGGATGTATTAGGAACACTCATTTCGCCCAGTTCTTTGCGAGACTCGATCGGCTTAAGTCATGAGTTGGAACTGAAAAGGTATTGGCCAAGGGACTCCCTCCACCGGAACAAATGACAATGATGGAAATACGCAGATAAGCCTCAGGTTCGAGCGAGGGTCGGAAAGACGTGGTGGTTTGGTCTCTTTAATGACTTGACCGCACGTTTCTTAATGGCTTTGACGTAGCAGAGCCAGAGGTGAACTGGGAATGAAAAGTTGTTCATCAAGCCGCTCAGCCTGGCATGGTGTCACAAAGGCAATGCGAACTTGCAATTCCCCAAGCGCCTGATCAAACGGGAGGGGGGCCAAGCGATTGCAATTCGGGAATGTCATCAAAATATTGACTATCCGTTGGGTCTCAATTGGTGACATGTCAAGACGGACAGAAGCCTAAAACCTCAGCCGTCGATGTCGGGTGTCAGCCCAACTTCCTTCAGTGACGGAGTGGACAATGATGCCCAACTTGAAGCTGGTGGCGTCCTTGGCAATGTCCAAACCGTCGATTTTGTCGACTCGACGTATATTCGTAGGTATGCTCGATGAGCCCTCTTGGAAGCCAGACACAGAAGACACTTCTTCTGGCGAATTCTTTTCCGAGACATTGACTCTCTAGTTTAAGCAGCCGTTCATTAAGACGAATGAATGCGTGGGCCGAACTTGAGCTTCTTACACGGACAAGCACGACAACAGTTATCTACTCTCAGTCGTAGCTTTCAGCACGAATAAACAACCGTTTAATGCGCCAAACATCGTGACGACTTCCCCCCTGGGCGCATGCATCAGCTCCCCTGCGGGCTGCATAACTGAAACTGCCTCTGCATGCCAAGGTGCTGACAATGCACAGCAACGTCCGAACTCATGCACACGTCTCTCGTTGGTTCGAGCGGGAAGTTTCTCTCTTTATTCAGGGGGATCGATGCTCGGTGTGATGGAGGACGTCTAGCGTGTGATGGGCGTCGCATACAAGGGCCGTTTCATGGCTTCACCTGGCGGGAGGAAACAATGTCGCCGAGACGGACCAACTCACCGGTTGAAGCAAGTAAATGACGGACAGGCAAGCCAATGTTTCAGCCTCTGTTGAAGAAACATGTTTTCCGTCTAACGACATGAAGAAGTCTACGGTGATGCATAGGTAACGGTGCGGAGACGAAATATTATTGATCTGCCAAGGCTCACACAATTATTAGGTCGCTCATAGATGGCTATTTCCCACGCAATCTATTCGCAAGCTCCTCCAGCAAAAAGTCTCCAATTACTGATGAAGACGACCATGTCCGCCCCTCGCACGAGGACGATAATGCGTCGCCTTCGACCCCGACCCCTCGCTCTTCACAGCACTCTGCATAGCCAACAGATGGCTCCAATCATACCCATCCTCACCCAAGCTCCAAGCCATGATGCCGCCAACACCCAAATCGAACAGCGCCTGGGCCTTCTTCGCAATGAGCTCGGGCGTGTCCCAGCTCCAGAACAGACGCGTGTCGGCGTCCCAGTACCAGCGGCCCAGGCGCTTGGGATCCGTCTTCCCCTGGGCGAGGGCCTTCTGGAAGGAACTCGTGATGTCGGTGCCCTCGCAGCGGCCGTAGGCCGACTGGCAGCCGGTGCCGCAGTGGGCGGTGGTGTTTCCGCAGTAGCCGTACTGGCTGCAGCAGGTGACGTCGCCGCACTTGAACGAGGTGCCGACGCCGCAGGACAGGTCGGGCGAGGTGGTCAGGTTTGTCGGCGCGGCCTCGAAGTTTCCCTTTTCAAAGGTGACGGCCCCGGAGAGCCCGGTGTCGGTCCCGTCGGCGGCTTCGAGGAGCTCGGTCGGGCAGCCGATCGGGTGGTCGCACGTGTAGCCCTCCTTGGTGGTGAACCACTTGGCGTAGAAGGGGATGCCGAAGTTGAGCTTGGCGGCGTCGAAGCCCCGCTCGAGGTAGGTGTGGACGGTCTTGAGGGTGCCCTGGAGGGAGGTGTGGTGGGTGGTGTAGTTGTCGCGGCGGTTCATGAGGTCGTAGGTCATGACGTTGACAAAGTCGACGCACTGGTTGATCTTGCGCACGTTCTTGGCCGTGTAGGCGATCATGTCGCGCTCGAGGCCGGGCACGGCAATGGAGAGCTCCTTGTCGCCGATGGCCTTTTTGATGGCGGACAGGAGGAGAGGGAAGGTCTTGATCTCGCCGACCTTTTTGGAGTTGGGGATGCGGCGGTAGTCTTCGCCGTTTCCGGCGGGATATTCCCAGTCGACGTCTAGGGGGAGTTAGTCAAGGAGCACAAGAGAGAGAGAGAGAGAGAGAGAGAGAGAGAGAGAGAGAGAGAGAGAGAGAGAGAGAGAGAGAGAGAGAGAGAGAGAGAGAGAGAGAGAGAG
>JAMQMW010000876.1:37881-59885 GCA_024115155.1 Thelonectria blattea
ATTCACTCCCGGTCTTCTCCATGCTTGTCTGAATCTTCCGTAGGATCCGCGCCGGATTGCCGGCCACGACGTGAAAGGGCGGGACGTCCTATGTCTCTCTCAGTCAGCTTCTCTCGGCTTCACACCTCATCTCACATCCTCCTCATATAGACATAATTACTCCGTACTCACCCTCGTCACAACGCTCCCAGCCCCCACGGTACTCCCCCTCCCCACACTCACGCCCGCCAAGATGGTAACGTTGCCGCCAATCCAGCAGTCCTCCCCAATGTGAATCTCCTCGCCCGACTCCGGGCCTTTCAACCCGTTCCGCACCTCCGGGTCGACCGGGTGCGTCCCGCTGTACAGCGACACGTGCGGCCCGAAGAGCGTGCGCGCCCCGACCGTGATGGCCCGCGTGTCGATCCACGTCGAGTACGCGTTGATGAAGACTCCCCGGCCGAGACGGACTTGGGTCCCGTAGTCCATGTACACGGGGCCTTCGACCAGAGCTTCGTCGGCGAAGAGGGCCTCGTCGGCCGCTTCGTCTGGGAGTTGGGCCGGGAGAGGCGTGGAGTCGCCTGTTAACCTGAGGGCCGAGTGAGCCGACTTATACGAATACCGCCTGGGGGGAAGACAAGGAAGACTCACTCTCTCCAAAGCCGAACCGTTTCTCGCCGAGACGCCACCCCCGCCGCCGCGTTGTACGCCCGCAGAGCCGCCTTGCACCGCGCCCGTTCGGCCGAGAGCTCCGGCGTGAAGGCGTAGTAGAGCTCGCCGCGCTGCATCTTTTGCTTGTTTTCCGAAGGCGAAGGGGCCGCCATGGCCGAGTTCTCGTCACCGCTCATGGTACTCGTAACAAGAAAAAGGATAATATGGATTCTGGGGGATCATCGTGGTCCGATGAGTAGTTTATATAGCGCTTAACCCCCTCCCCTGCCTTGGATTTATGGCA
This sequence comes from Thelonectria blattea, assembly GCA_024115155.1. Classification (NCBI taxonomy): domain Eukaryota; kingdom Fungi; phylum Ascomycota; class Sordariomycetes; order Hypocreales; family Nectriaceae; genus Thelonectria; species Thelonectria blattea. Next base: position 38,816 of record JAMQMW010000876.1, read on the forward strand.
TCAACGACCCTGAGCGCTAACAACTCTATGACGAGTTTGTCGGGTTATCGTATCCATTCTTTTAGTAGAGCCTTGTCGTATACTTTTATTGAGGTGGTTTGGAGACCATCATCTAAGCACAACACCATGGCTTCAAGGAAAATATCTATAAAAAGGCCTTTACTATTGCCCCCTTCAAGATACCCGATGCCCCCCCCTCTAATCAACCAACCTCTACATTCTCCTTTGACCACTGCAACCACCTCTCCCACCCCGGACCAAGAGCACACACAATACTCTCCAACAACCTCGCCCCCACCTCCCCAAAGATCCAGTGCTTCCTGCACCACGACAGCACCACGGCAAAGTGCGCCAGCACCAGCAGCCCCTCTGGCCTTCTCCTCTGCACGCACGCCAGAAACTCGGGCGTCACCAGCTGCGGCCACGAAAACGCCATGCTGAAGTACTGCCGCGTCGCCGCCGCGCCGCTCCCCGCTTCGGCCGTCCCATCCCGGACGTCAAACGCCCACTGCACCCGCGCCAGCGCCTCGCGACACCCCTCCTTTTCCTTGTCGTCCAACCCGAGACTATCCGTCACCAGCGCCGCCAGCTCCCTCGTGTGCTCCCCCATGCCCAGGTTCCCCGCCGTGGCTTCCCCGTCGCGGAACAGCGCGCCGTGCTCCGACTCGAGCACGAAGCGCCAGGCGCCCGAGGTCACGGCGCGCAACCCGCGGTACACCTCGAGGTAGCGCAGGAAGCCCGCGAGCGTGGCGGCCGGGTCGTCGGCGGAGGAAGTCGGCACGTCGCAGAGCAGGTGCGTGCCCAGGACCCAGCTGAAGTAGACGAGGTGCAGGCAGTTGTCGCGGCTGGGCTGGACGCGCGCCCGGGTGAACAGGGAGAGGGCGTGCGTCTGCAGACAGCTGGCCCGGTGGAGGTACGACGCCGAGCGTTCGGGGTTGGTAGTGGTGGTGGTGGCGGCGAGGTGGCGCGCCGAAAAGGCCAGCAGCTCGTTCATGAGGTAGTCGCAGGCCAGGCCCGTCTCGACGATTTCTCGCACCGAGACGATTTGCGTCAGGGGGAGGAAGTCGCCGGCGTCCATGTCGTCGAGGGACGCGAGGTGGAACACGAGGTCCATGTGCGTCATGTCTGCCGGCGGGACATCGAGCGAATCCTCCTCGGGCTCGGACCGAACCTGCGAGGACGGAGTGCTGGAGGGCGACGGGGACGGGACCGGCACATTGGGGGTGAGGCCGGCGAACGAGCACTGTCGTTCCGTCTTGGAGCAGTTCAGGCAGCTCGGTCGGGACTCGTCGCACTATGGGGCGTTAGGAGGCGTCAGGCGGCGTCTTCTCTCCGGGTGGCCGAGGGTATATGGTAGGTACCTTGATGTGTCTCTTCTTGCACTCGGAACACCCCAGCCGGGACTTGCGGTGGGCGCGGCGAGGGTTCATCTCTGACGAAGGCAAACTCGAGGGGGGGCAGATGTACCAATTGCAGCAACGCGCGTTGGCATTGATCAAGTGTCAATCGCTGCAGCGTCGAACCAAGCGGCTGCCTGAAATCTCGGTATGTCTCTCACGGATGGGCTTTGCTATTTCCGTCGAACCGTCTTGCCGTCTCGATTTGGCCATGAACTCGTAGATCTGGTTCGTCTCCGGCCCCCGTAGTCCATCGAGTAATGGAGTAGAAGGGACGCGCAATTCGTCATCGAGGGGGGCTTGACAATGTCGCAAATAGTTCCCAAGGCCGAAGGAAAAGGAGTCGAAGGGTGACACCGGGATCGACCAATCAGAGCTGTCTCGTTCCGCGCATTCGAGCTTGGTCTCTTTTCGACCAATCGGCTTCTTCTCGTCGCGCGGAAATCGCAAACGGGACCCACAATTGTTGTGATGGCCTCAGTTTCGCCGACATGGAGAAGACGCCAAGGTAAAGTTGAGGGGAAACTCGCATGCCTATATAGACAAGAAAATCCCACATGAAAGACATGTTCCCTATTCCCAAACCATACCTCCAGCCCCAAGCCAATCCCTAGCAACCATGGAACCGAAACCCTTCCGCGGAGGTTACTACCTCTGGAACTACGTCCCCAGCAAAGCCGCAGCCGTCATATTCCTCCTCCTGTTCCTCGTTTCCACCGCAGCCGTTTTCTGGCGAATGTACAAGACAAAGACGTGGTACTGCTCCGTCTTCGTCATCGGAGGTCTATGTAAGCCCCCCCAAACCGCTACGAAACATCACCCGGCACTTCACTAACACGAAATCATCGCAGTCGAAATCATAGGCTATGCCGCCCGGGCGAGCTGCCACGACAAGACCGACAGGCTCATGCCCTACGTCATCCAAAACACCTACATCCTCCTCGCGCCCGCCCTCTTCGCCGCCTCCATCTACATGGTCCTCCGGCGCGTCATCCTCCTCGTCCACGGCGAAACACACTCCATGGTACCCGTCAAATGGTTGACAAAGGTCTTCGTTCTGGGCGACGTGGTCTCGTTCCTCGTGCAGGGAGGCGCCGCGGGGCTCATGGCCACGGGCAACCACGCTCAGATGGGGCAAAACATTGTTGTGGCTGGTCTGTTCATACAGATCATCGTCTTTGGCTTCTTCGTCATCACCACCGTCGTCTTCCAACGGCGCATGCGAGAGTGCCCGACCAGGGAATCCGAAGACCCCAACATCCCGTGGCGGTCGCGCATCTACATGCTCTACGTCGTGAGCGCCCTCATCATGGTGCGGTCCGTGTTTCGAGTCATCGAGTTCATCATGGGCCAAGATGGATACCTGCTCCAGAACGAGTGGCCGCTGTACATTTTTGATGCCGTCTTGATGTTCGCCGTCGTCGCCATTTTCCTTGTCAAGTATCCTGCCCCCGGGAGTCTTCGGGGTTGGAAGGATGGGGTAATCCCTCTCCGGTCCGTGGGATGATATCGGGGCTTGCTGCTCTTTTACGAGTTTTCGCAGACAGAGCAAAGGGTGCGGAGGACCACAGACGGCCATCGACATGAGGTGAAATGGGCTTCACCTTCATGGCCACCCATACAAGAAGAGGAAGTCGCTTGTTGAGCCGAGATAATAATGAAAAGAGTGATTCTACACGTTCAGCCTGACTTGACCGAAATAGTGCATGACCTACCGGTACGAGAGCACCTGCAAGCTCACATCCGCAACTCGCTCCAATCGTTCATCCGAACAGGACAATACCGGCGACCTCCGTAATACCACTTATCGTCTACCGAGCTAGGGTGTCCCAGGCAGCTCAGCCTTCGCGGCATTCCCACCTCGCCGCTTGCCGATTCCACCCAGAGCGGCTACGAGCCGAAGCCAACACGGCGGCTCCTTCCAACGACAACTCGGAACGTTGAGAGTCGAGACTGCAAAACTCTTCAACTTCCCCACACGTCCAGCGGAAGAGTGGCACATGGCGAGTGGAGTCTCGGGACGCGGGGTGATGCTCTCCAAGCCATGTCGACAAAGGGGTTGAAGCTTGAAAGTTGTAAGACATCCATCTCCTTCGTGGAGGCCAGCGTCTTAGACGGTTGACCCTGTTGCCGCGGTACCTGGTTGCACAAACCAACGAAACACTCTTGACTTCAAGGTATTGAGGCCACTGAGAAACCCGAAGAGGGTTGGAGAATTAGCCGTGACAGTCGACCGGGTGCGTTATTGGCAGTCTCTGGAATGTCCCGGGTAAGACAGTCTCAGCTGTCAGTTTCCGTCTGCGGTCGCCGGCAGCAACAAACGTGAGCGGTGTGCAAAGTGCGACACGACGAGAGCACACGATGCATCCACCAGCAGGGGAAATGGTGTCATGTAATTTGGCTTGCTCGGGCAGTGCATCTGGCGACATGGACCGAGAGACTTTGCCCCCTGCTGCATACGCAGGGAAGAAGACCCACGTGTACAAGGCATTCGTACAGGATAGATTGTTGGAGAAGAAGGCGGAAGACGAGCAAAGACAAAACACGAGGAGGAGTATCTGTATAAGGTGGGTGAGGCTGGGGATGCAAACATCACCTGAGGTTGCGGCAAGCACGAGTCAGAATGGCGATGGCGATTCGACAGGCGACCAGATTGAGTTGGAGGTTTATCAGAGGACCACGGAGCAAGTCAGGAGAGGAAGTGCTCGGATGGCCCCAGAGACGCGGAAACCGTGGTCGGGCTGTTGCAAGGGGGCGGTTAGCGACAAGAAACGCAGAGCCGCAGAGATACCGCTTCGATTAGAGCCCGCTCTTGGGAGATGCGACATCTGGGATGCTCGGCATCTAAACCGGAGTCGCTGGACAAGTGTGCCAGTTGAGGGGCGCCGGATGCAGGGGGCCAAATGGCAGATGCGGTGTGAAGTGTGTGTGGAGGAGGGACGAGGGTGGAAGTCCGCGCGCGTGGGAATCATGGGAAGCGCGGGATGTGCGCGAAGATGGTGATCATTGATGGATGTTCCTGGGGCGCCTCGCCCTGCATAAGTTATCGCATGCGTACATATGTAGCGTTGGGTGGTTGGGGCGATCCGCATGCCCATGTTGAGTGTCGTGTGCCTCACCACGAGAGTCTTGTCGAGGAGAGCCAACTTTGCCGTGTCATGAATGCGGGATGAGCTGCCCGAGGCATGCCGTCCAGCGCTGATTTGGCCAGCTGCGAGGGGTTGTCCAAGGTGTCCAAGGCGTGGGGGAGTTCCACACATTGTGCTTCCTGTTCCTATGTGTAAGAGTATCTTGATACCTGCTGGCCTCTGGGGGGAAATCCCCGTCGATATCGAGTCGGTGTGTAAGAGGTTTAGGAGATTGGTTTGTCCTGGGGCATTGGTCCGGGGGACCTCTTCAGAATTCGACATTCCTCCTTCTGTGTTACACCAAGACAGCCGATTCTCGAGGCCACCTCTGCGGGGATTCCTCCCAAAAGGCAACAGAGTGTGATGTGGCCAAGGATGATAAGAGTCGGTAGTTTGGATGGTTCGTGAGCTTTTGCGCTCGCGACCAGCGCATGACGATATCGCCACAATCATAACTGGTCAATGGGGGTCGAGAGACACACGAGGTGCCGCTCCTCGCTTCTCGGCCGATCCCCCCAGGAATCGCAGCTCGTCGACTCCGAGTTCCACAAGCACCGCCGTAGAGCTTATCCGTAATCCGTATTCCGCCCGCCTCTGTCGTCTGTACGCCGTCTTGGCTTCGAAACGAAGAGTGTCGGTGAGCGGGGCTTGCAGGAACATCACGGCGGGAACACCCTAGAAACAGTCAAGCCAGCAAACCGGACAGGGCGGGAGGAGGAGCCGGGTGGATTGACACTCGCGCAGGTTGCGGGAGGACTTGACCCGAACTGCGCGAGCCCGTCGTCGTGAGTCGTGACTCTTGTGTGCTTGGTGTTTTGGTCGTACATAGGTTGGTGCAGTCCCAGCGACGAGATTGAAGAGCAATCTTGTCTATTCCCCAGGTTCCCCCATTCACTCTCGCTTCCCCTGAGTTGGCTTGGAATAGCCTGGACTCTGGGGAAGCTGAGGCAGCCTCGTGCTGGCTCAAGTCGCTGAGGTTGCTCCGTTTGCGTCTTTGCCATCCCGGGCGGGCAATCAGGGGTTCTCTCTCGTTTCCACCGCCAGTCTCGCTCGCCGCTGTCTTGGTCCGGGGAACGACTTCCAGCTCAGGGACTAGGTGGTTAGCGCACAATAGACTGTTCGTCCGCCCTGAGCAAGCCATGTTATTAAGGGCCGTGGAAGGACCATCTCCATCATGTTTATTAGCAGTCAAGGCATTCGCACCCAATGGCTTTTGCGTGTTTGTTCTCGTGCCTCGTCGTCGTCGCATGGCCTCGTGGAGGGGGAAATTGGGCCGACTGCCAGCGTCGGGCGTCAGTGTCCGGGGGACTCGATGTCACCTGTAACAGTTTGCAGCTTCAGCACACCACGGATGCAGAGAAATCTCACCGGTACGCCGGTTTGGCCTTCTTGGCCTGCTTGGCCAGCCCTGCCTCGCACCCCAGCCGTGGGTGCCGCGCATACGTACACGGTTCTTGGTTGTCGGAGTTGGTCGTCGGAGCTGGGCGGCACATGGCCTTCGTGGCAAGTACCTCGTCATAGATTGAATGCGCATCGACTACATTCTCGCCATCGGTTCCGTGGTGTTGGTGGGGGTGGGAGCGCTTGTGACCGCTGGAAGACGGATGACTCTGATTCTGCAGCGACACCGCCCTGGGCAGGTACCGATTCGCCGCTGACACACCACGGGAGTACCTCGCACACCCCGTCGGAGCACCGTATGGACCCCTCTTGGCCCTTCAAGTTGGGGCAGGTGCGACCTTGGGTACCTCGCCCCGCCCACATTCCTCGTCGGCTCGTCCTGTTTGTACCTGGGTACCTTGGTACCCCCCGATGCAATCTTTCAACGTCCAAGAAAAGGCCTTTGATCCCGTCAATCTCTTTTTTTCCTTCCCCTCGTCTCCGTCTCCCCTCCACATCCTTCCCATTGACTCTCGCTTTGATCAAAAGATAAAGACGCCTCCTCTTGTACAACAGATCCATCACCACTTCCATTTCTTCCCGTCCTTCCTGCAGAAAGCACTGACCCTTCCTTCCCAACACCGCCGCACGTCTCCAAAAGTCGACTCAACCCCTGCCCCGAGCAGCAGCAGTAGAACCAAACCAGAACCAGCAGCCCGAGCTGTCTGCCAGGACCAGCACCGCAGAGTCGTCAGTTGTTTCCCGTCGCTCGAGTCGCCCTATTTTTTCTCCTCTTCTCTTCTCCTTCCTTCGCCATGGCCAAACCAGAACAACCACGTCGTCGCTTTGCCCCCGTGCCAATTGAAACTTCGTTTGAATCCTTTCGAAATTCCACCGGCAAGCAGAAACGTGTCATCCAACATCAAGACCCCCAAGACGAGTGCCCGCACCAGCAAGTCCGAATGCGTCCCGAGCCAGAACTCACCCCCGAGCCTTCCCCGCGCTCCCCCTCGCCGGGCCCCCGAGAACTTCTGCCGCCTCAACACGTGCCGGCCTCGGAACCACAGCCAAAGCCGCAACCGCAGACGCAAATGAAAGCCCCGGCACCGCGCCGCCGCTTTGCCCCTCAGCTGATTGAGACGTCGAGAAGAAGCAGGCGAGTGGGAGACACGGGCCCCGCCACGAGACCTGCCGACAAGACGGATATTTCCCCCTATACGAAGAACATCTACACTGCTAGCAGCAAACCGCATCGGGGGAGGAAACCAGACGTACGGACGCAGGATCGGACGCAGGAGCTATCGAGGACCCGGAGCCGTCATGAGAATGCGAGCCCCATCGCCAGGGTGTCGGCGCCTATGCGGCGCGAGTCCGAGGACGAGAATGTCACAAGATATCTGCTCGAGTTGGCTGCCAAGGAGGCCGAACGGCAGATGCAGGAGACAGCCATGGCCGCTTTCCCCAACAGCCATGCTCGCGAAGGAGGGATAGATCACTTTTACTTTCGTGAGAGCTCGGAGAGCGACAACTCCCCGGAGAGCACCTCGCCCGTCCGCAAGCTCAGCACGAATGCCCCCGTTCGCCGCTCGTCTTCGGACCAGCCCATCAACTGGTGGCACAAGCACATGCAGGAGCATGCCGAGAACATCACCAAGGAGCATGAAGACATGGTGGTGGACGAGCCGTCTCAGGACCTGTCCCGCGACTTCCCGCACACCGAGATCGCCGCCGTCCCCGAGGCCGAGTCGGAATCGGAGGACGGCGACGTGGTCATGCGTACAGACTCGGACCTCGACAGGATGGACCTGACGGCTCCTCCGGATCCGATGTGGACCACGTCCAAGAAGCCCTCGACCGACGCCCACCGGCCCATTGGCGAGTCCCTGATGCCACTGATCCAGGCCGACCCGTACGTCACCAACCAGTCAAAAGATAAGAAGTTTTCGCCCTCACCCTCGCCCCGGCCGATTGGGGAGTCGGTCATGCCCTTTATCCCATCGGCGCCCGCCGTCAAGCCCGCAGACGTCGCCTATGGCAAATCCGCTCAAATACCCCCCGACACCAGCTTTCGTCGGTCCCCCGGGCCCTTTGGTCGTCCATTTGGAGGCCTGGGTTACAAGCCACCGACTCCCCAGTTCCAGAAGCGGCGCCCCATGGTATCTCCCCCCATGCTCGGCAAGGATCTCGTCTTCCGGAGGTGTCCGTCCCCCAAGCAGACCAAGCTCGAGCCGGACCACCCATTCGCTCAACGCCATGCCGAGGAGCGGTACCGGGACGTTTCGGGACAGAGGGGTCTCTGGAGAGGCTACTGCTACAGGTCCGAATCGAACGATGAATCTCTGGTCCCGGCAGACCTGCATGCCCCACCAATGCTGGGCACGCTTCAGCCGCCGGCCATTCCCGGCCAGCCGCACAGCTCCCACGTTAACCATTTCGACCACGACATGTGGGAGGAGCCCGCCCACATCGAACCCATCGAGGTGCCCGCGGTCGAGAATCGGGGCCGAAGCCGCGAGCCAAAGGGCCTCCACCTCCTTCACGGCACTGGGACCAAGTTTCAGCGGGAGAGGAACCCCGAGCTGGACGAGAAGATTGCCCTCGAGTTTGACGATTCCTTCGTCACCCAGGTGTACAACTACCTATCCCTGGGATACCCGGCCATGGCCAGATCGTACGACGAAGAGTTGTCCCAGATTAGTACTATTAGCATTGACGACCTAGAGAAGGATGACGAAAAGCAAATGGCAATGGGCCATTTGGTAGAAGCCGATCACGACACTCCACGGGACGAGCGATGTCCCCGTTGGAAGGCTCTTCGGTCATACATTTTCGAGTGGGCGCGCCAGCACCCCAACCTCGATAACATGGACCCGGTTGCTTGGGGCGTCCGAGAACGACGCGGCAGCTGGGCCATTTGATTAATTTCACGTCGACTCGGGCGAGTCGCAGAGGCATGTATTTTGGAGTTTTGTCCTCGTGTGTCTTGTTTGTTCCTTTCCAGACTCATGGACTAGGCGCTTTGTCTTTTATGGTTGTGTCGCATGACGTCGAGTGCAAGACGCGTTACGAAGAGAATCATGTTTGAGAAGAAGAATATGGGGGTTCTACTGTATTTTTGATGGGAGGGAGATGAACTTGGGCATCATGGTTGGTCTGGGAAAAGCGAAGAGCGTTGTGGTTGACCATGTCCCGGCGCGGACTTGAAGGCAAAAGAGCGGAAAGACTGGGATAAAGTGGATAAAGTGGATAAAGTAAATTGTTACAGCATGCCCGAGGCAAGGGCAAGACGCAGGTAGAGAAGATTTGCAATTATAAGACTTGGTTATCTTCTAGTGGAAGTTCTCGTGATAACTTCATCGAAACTTGTTGCTTCGGACACTACCACAGGTCGGAGGACTTGACTTTAGAAGCCGATAATGACTCTTGAGGTTTGACGCAGTCCTTACGGCGCTGTTAAGAGGTCGAGATGCAAGCTATGTATCATCCTAGACCAGACCTTCTCGTGCAATGCAACAGAAGAACGGGCAAGAACAAGGCTTATCCTAGCTGGCCGGAACAGAAGCGGCATGGCGGGATCGCCGGATGTTGGAAATCGGACGCGGACGGGACTGGCGGGGAAAGCGGGAAAATCGGGCAAATGTGAGTTGCCTCACGTGACCGCTCCCGCCATCGGGAGGGTTCCTCTCGGCTTCTGGATATCTTGCCATGAAAATCAAATCAGAGACCACCTGTACCCATGGTACACACAAAGGGGTAGTACGGCCCATCGGATTTCCCGTCCAAGATCCAGTATCCCAACTGCGTACCCTCCTCGGGAGATCGGCTCGGCGGGTTGGGATACGGATTCACGAGCCGGTTGTGACTCTGCGTGACGACGTGCTCGCCATCGAGGAAGCGCCAGACCTGATGGTGGTGCCATATCGTCGGACGCTTCACCCAGAATTTCTCGAACAGGGTTCCGGGGATGGCAATGGTGCAGTCCGGCCAGGGAGTGCCCCGGGCCTCGACGAGGCGGTCCATGGGCTTGAGGAGGCGCTCTGGGTCGAGCCAGCGGCTGAATTGTTGGGTTAGGCAGGGTTCTGGTTCGAGGGAGAGGTAGAGGCGGGTGAGGTGGGTGAGGTTGGCGGTTAGATGGGTGAAGAGGGAGGTGTAGTGCTCTTCGTCTAGGACGGGGCCGTCGTCGGGGTGGTCGATTTTGAGAGGCCAGGAGATTTCTAGGGATGATAGGGATGCTATTCTCTGGGGGAGGAGGAGTTCCGGGAGGTGGAGGAGGGTGAGTTCGGTTTCTATGACAAAGGTGTTGGTCCCGTACAGGACGTCGATTCCCTCCTGGTAGCTACTTCGGGTCAGCTGCCTTTCCGACCAAGGGGGCCCGACTCACGCTTGTCGACAGGCCAGCAGCCATCCCATGGCTCCGACGTGGCACTTGTCCGGCAACTCGCCTGGATACTCGCCGCACCTCCCGTTCCCGACGCGACACGAATCCTGCCAAGGTCCCCAGGGCCCCTCATCGCCGCTCATGGGCCGCTGGTACGGATCCGTATCGGGCCCGTTCCGATGACACGCCGAGCTCTCCCAGCGCCAGGCCTTTGGCTGCGAGAGGTCCCTCAGCAGCCGGCCGCGGCCGTTCATGCGCGTGCCGGCGTGGGTGTAGTGCTGGAAGTCGTGGGGCGGGATGTGCCACGCGGGGTGCTCGAAGACGAGGTCCAGGTGAAGACTGCGGGCGCCGAGGGCGGAGACGAGGATCTGGCGACGGAGTTCGTAGGGGAGGGTTGTGAAGAAGGGTGCGTTTGGGGGTGGTGGTGAGGAGAGGGCTCCTTGGGAGGGGGAGGGGGTGAGGGTGCTGGGGCGAGGGTTGGGGAGGACGGGGTGGGTGAGGCCCTTTTTGATTTGGCGCGCTTCGAGCTTGTCTTGGAGCCATTTGCTTAGTGATAGCTTCATGATTGCGGGTGTTGAGCGGAGGGGAGTTTGATGAAGTGAATGAGGAAGCAAGGAAACATACGACGAGGGGTTCGGAGGTGTTGAGATGGCCAACGCACAGTGCGAACGTCACCGTATGCGAAGCCAAGACTATTCGGACTGGGATGTCTACTTTTTTTGCTTTGGTGATGATTTCATGTTTACTTTTGTTCTTGGACTTGACAAGTGATGCTTAGGTAGTATGGATGGTTCAACCGTATAGGTGCAGGTACGTTAGCGAGACGCATTCAGATGCATCCCCCCAACATCCTCGCCCAGCTCCCTCCCACCAACAACAACCGGCGTCGAATCCAACAAGATAAAGACGATCCGCGCCCACCCAGGCCCATGGTTCACCCACGCATGGTTCGTCCCCCTCTGAATCATCACATCCCCCGCCTTCAACGTCCTCGCCTCCCCCGAATCCAGCACGCACTCGACCTCTCCCGCCACGCAAATCCCATAGTCCAGGCTCACGGTGCGATGCATGGGCGCGCGCACGCCCGGGGCGAGGTCGACGTAGCGCAGGACCGAGCCGCCCTTTCGCACGAGGCCGTCGCCCTCGCGGGTGGAATAGGCCTGGGTGTAGGTGGTCAGGTCTTGGTCGTGGGCGAGGGGCGCGGGGGAGGTGGTGGTTGTGTAGGCGAGTTCGAAGCCGGAGGTGGTGCCGTTGCCGAGGTCGACGGGGAAGGGCTTGAGGGTTGAGGGGAGGGATGAGGAGTAGATGCTTTCGCCCGAGGGGGAGTGGATGGTGATGTGTCGGTGGTTTGAGGGGAGGGGGGATTGCCAGTTGGAGGACATGTTGTAGGAGTTGTAGCAGAGGTTGTAGTATAAGGGAGGTGTGTCCGTACTTCGTATGGAGGTTTCAGTATAGATGTTGAGGCAGTAGAGAGAGAGAGAGAGGGATGTGTAGTCGAGGGACAGCTAAAGAGGCATTCCCTACCTTAGGCACCCATGGAACGTGCAGCTTTATACCCAACTTGCCAACTACCTACATGTGCACTTCTCCCTCATGCAAGCCAACTCGAGATTCGGGGCATTTTCATGCACCTCAAGGATCGGCCCGAGATGGACGGCCATTGATTCCATCTTACCTACCTTAGTCCCGTCCCACCTCCACCCCGTTCCCACCCCCTCACTTTCATTAACCCTCCGCATTCCGAGATCCGGAGCGTTTTATTAAACCTCTCACCGCGGTGCATTTCTCCCACAGGAGCACACAAGAGCACACACAATGGGCAGCATTTCCATCAGGGAGCACATCCGCTGGCTACCAGACGAAGCCGGCGAGCCGACGTCGACACTGGTGCTCACCTCGCCGGGGAGACGCTTCGTTGACTTGCGCATTCTGCGTCCCGACGGTGACACGTCGTGGGCCGGCCAACAAGGTACGTTTGTGCCATCTCTCTCTCTCTCTCTCTCTCTCTGTCTGTCTCTGTATGCATAGCCACACAGCTCACCCCACAAAGACGCACTCCCCGTCGACCGGCTGGAATGGGGCATCGCCGGAACATCCTCCTCCTGGCTGCGCGACGACGGACAGGGCGGACAAGTGCGTCGCTCGCAGTGGCGACACTGGATCGACTCGCGAACGCCGCGGCCCGAAGAGGCGACGGACGAGGGCGACATGTTTCCGCGGGACGACGGCACCACGCTCGAGAAGGGAAGCATGGTGAATCCGGAGACGGGGCGGGAGACGGCTTACGAGGAGCTCTGGCGGGACGTCGATCCCGCGCCAACTACGGAGGGGGGGACGGCAAAGTGTGTTGTGTTGCGGTTTGAGGGAGAGGAAGCGGGGGGGCGGGCCGAGGTGGTGAGGCTGGGGAGGCATTGTCAGGGGATTTTGAGGGAGGAGGGGGGAGGGATTACGGCGGAGAGGTGGGAGTGGGAGAGTGGAAAGGGAAAGGGGTGGAAGAGGACGGTGAGGATGGGGGAGGCAGAGTTGGCGTGTGAGAAGGTGTTGGATGACGGGTTGGTGGTGCAGTTGGGCGAGGAGATGGAGATAGGGGGGAGGACGTGGAAGGTAGTCGAGGTATCTGGGTAGACATGTCTGGGAACGGAAGTCGCCATAACTATTGCGGCAGAGTCATTTACAATAATTCCAGCAGACACCAAACGTGGGCCTTCCAATAGGATCTCATTGTCCTCCCTCGTCGATCAATTCCTTGCACCTCCCTCAGCTCGCCGATCAGGTCCGCAACAGGGACCACGCACGTATGCAAATCTAGGACGGGGCACGGAATGAGACTCTGATGCAGATGGCGACGTCTGATTTGCTCTACCTACGCGATACGGGCTCATCTTATGCATGTCTTGGATGTGGACACGGGACGGGAGAGACGGCAGGCAAAAGGACGTGTACAGAAGTAACGCAAAGGAGAGGGGGGCACGACATATGTGATATGTCCTTTATAAGTCGCGAGGTATAAGAGCACCTCGGATTCCGTCCTTTTGCAGAGAGGGCAACCCACCCACCTACGTACGTGTTACCACCTCTTTCGTTCCCTCGCCTGCCGAGAACAGCACCCAGCATGAAGGCCTCTCTCCTCCTCCTCAACGCCGTGGCCCTCGCGGCGGCCAAGATCAACGTCGAAGTCACCATCGGCACCAAGTCGGACGACCTCTGCCCGCCCAGCGAGGTGCAGTCCATCGTGTACGAGCTGGACTGGAACGACGGGCCCAACGGCAGCGGCAAGAACTTTTACTCGCTCAAGGGGAGCTGCCAGTGCCACAACGCGCGGTGTTCGGATGCTACTTGCAATGCGGGGGTGAGCCTTAGATGCCACTATTGTGCCAGAGAGAGTCTGTTAACAGTTGATAGGACAAGCTCATGGACGGAGAGTACCTTTACTGCCAGCAAATCCCCGGCGGCGACTGCGGCATGAGCTGCGCCTACATCGACCACGGCAAGTGTCCCAACGAAGACGCAATGTGTCCCGGGTGGGCGACGGTTCCTCTCAAGAAGGGGGCGTCTGGGAAGACCAAGTCTCAGTACGCTCAAGGGGATTTGTGAGGAAATGAAAGAGGAAGAGAACATGCTACATTTAACTGAGACATGGATAATGGATCAATGTAAAAACACTCGTAGAGAACACGAGGCCCATGCGTAATGGAATGACAGATTGATTCATGTATATCCGACATTGACAGGTGATGCAGCGGGAATCAGGATCTGCATGCCTGGACCTGGGCGACCCAAAACGGGACGACAAACAGACGTAAACAGACACAAAAGGATCTCACTGTATAGCCCCTGTTTCAATTCCAGGTTGTCCAATCCTCTTCCCCCCCCCTGAGGCTCTTCGTTACGCGTGTCGATAAGCTTACAATGACGCTTGAATCTTGGAGCGGTCCACCTCCGGACCGTCGGTCTACTGAGGAGTACCCCTCTTCGGCCAGGGGTTCGAAACACCAGGACATGGGTCGGTGATGCCACCTCGTGGACTCCTCCTAGATGTGAGGCTTGCTTTGCCCAGACGGCGAATCGCAGATCCGCCAAACAGGACGGCACGTTTCCATACGCGTAATGACCCTGCGCAATCAAAGGATGGAGGGGTTGTTCGTTGCGTTGGCGGGAGGTGAGTGGTGGTTGAGCTGTTGAGAGCCTTTATTAGTCGGACATGTCACTGCGAATTCCCTGGCCGACCTTCTTCGTTGCATCTTCATTCTTTCTTCTTCCCCGGTGTGTCCGTTGTTTTACCTGCTTTTGCTTGCTTACTTCATTCATTCATTCTCTACACGGCAGCGCCGTTCAGTCTTTACCACCATGCACCGCTTCACTCCCCTTTCCCTCCTCCCTCTGCTCCCCCTGGCTCTGGGCTGCGCCAACCCGGACACAAACGAGTGTGCCTCGTACATGGCCAACAATGCCGCCACGGCTTCCGCCTTTTGCGCCACCTTCACCCAGTCCAGCGTGACCGAGACGGCGGGCCTGCCCTCGTGGGCCACGGCTTGCTCCATGAAGCCGAAGCACATCTCCAAGGAGTGCTCGTGCTACTTCACCGCCGGCGGGGACGTGGCCGAGGCTACTACTGCCGAGGCGGTCGAGACGCTGGTTCAGACGGAAGTTCCTGTGCAGACCGAAACTCCGGTTCAGACCGAGCAGAGCGAGACGCCCGTCCAGACCGAAGTCGCCTCCACGCTCGACACCGTCGTGGCCACGACTACCCCCGTCCAAGAAGCCGAAACCTCTACCGCCACCCCCGCGGCCTCCACCTCGGCCTCCACCTCCTCCGGCTCCGGCTCCGGCTCCTCGACCTGCGGCTCCGCCTCCGAAGACGAACTCGTCGGCTACGGCGACGGCACCACAGGCGGCGGCTCCGGCTCCGGCACAACCGTAACCTCTTGCTCGGCCCTCACATCCGCCGCGGCCGCCGGCGGCGTCATCACCATCTCCGGCATCCTCTCCGACTGCGACATCATCGAGCTCGTCAGCGACACCACCGTCATCGGCACCGGCTCCTCCTCTGGCCTGACCGGAGGCGGCTTCCGCCTCAAAGACGTCGAAAACGTCATCCTGCGCAACCTCAAGCTCAACGACGCGCCCGAGGGGAAAGACCTCATCGACATCGAGTCCTCGACGTACATCTGGGTCGACCACTGCGACCTCTCGGCCGAGGGCATCACGGGAGACAAGGACTACTACGACGGACTCCTCGACATGAAGCGCGCGTCCGACTACGTGACGGTTTCGTGGACAAAGTTCTCGGATCAGTGGAAGGCGAGCCTGGTCGGACACTCGGATAGCAACGAGGACGAGGACACGGGTCACTTGCGCGTGACGTACCACCACAACTACTGGACCAACATCAACTCGCGCACGCCGTCGATTCGGTTCGGCACGGCGCACGTGTACAGCAGCTGCTACGAGGACATTCCCACGTCGGGCGTGCACTCGCGCATGGGGGCGGTGGTGCTGGTTGAGCAGTGTGCTTTCTCGTCCGTGGACAATGCCATCATCACCAACTTGGATAGTGATGAGGATGGATATGCTGTTAGCAAGAACAACGTTTTCACGGACAGCACTACTTCCATCACCCAGGGCAAGGACCTGACTGTTCCTTATGATTATACGTGAGTTTCCTTCAACGAGTCTCCTTTCATCAATCCTTCGTTCACACAGCTAACTATTGCCAGCACCGATCCTGCTTCGTGCATCTGCGACCTCGTCCAGTCCAAGGCCGGCACCGGTGTTATTGCCTGAGGAGTCGACGGGCCTTTGTCGAGTGTTGTATCTTCGTGTTCATAGTTCGAGCGGCTGTGCCTACTCGTAGACGTTGCAAATACACCAAGTTGACGGTGACTACTTAATCTTTGCGTCCATCACTGAGACACCGAATCCTGAAATACCAAGTTGAAGTCTACTCTTCAATCTATACCAATCCTCCCCCTTCATCCAGAGATGTCCCCCTCTGTACGGTATAAGCGTAGCCGTCATCAAACCATAGGCGGCATTCTCGGCATAGTCGTCATTGCTGCCCCTCCGAGTCATCAGGCGGCAGCCCGGCCGTGTAAGAGCCAAAAAGTGGCGGAGCGGGAGAACAGGCTCTGCCATCTTGCCGTGAACTTTCTCCCATGATCCACAGAGCTTCGCTGTTCGGGGACGCGGCATTCATCGTCGGAAACCCGGCTCCTGAATCGAGTCCCTCGGAGGTAGTTGGCCCCCCGCGCCCTCGAAAAGCCAAGTTGCCCGTCCACCGGTGGCTCCCAACCCCGCTCCTCTCCTTGTCCATGTCCCTGCCGTCGACTATAAGGGACGGCTCCTCGTCCCGTCGCTCGCCCTCCGTCGGGAACATGCAGGGCCCGCTGAGCGGCGGACTCCGTCTCAGGCTACGTCTCAGGCTTCGACTCCGGCTTCGTCCCCATGTTCGTCCCCGTTTTCTCCATCCGTCAGGAGAGTCGCGTGAACGGCTGCCATCATAGCCCCTTGGACTCCAGCTCCGTCTCCCTCGACCGGCCAAATCGGGTGAACGACTGCGACGACATCCCCTCGAGCTCCGACCCCGGCTCCGTCCCCTCCGACGACCTTCTCCCCGAGACCGGCTGCGACGCCATCTCTTCCGACTCCGGCCCCGTATCTCCCCCAGACTCATAGAACGAGATACCCGCACCCATGCGCTCCGCCGAGACCGGCCGAGGGGCGATCGACTGCGCCTCCGACCGCGAGCTTCCTCCGACCAACGCCCGTCTCTGCGCGTAACCGACGAATGGCATCCGGGGTACGTCTCTGCGGGTCGGTTGGTGTTCGATGACGACGATAGCATGTTTCGAATATTGATGACGGGGTGAAGAAGATGGCTAGGGACTTTCCTGTACGGATCGGGAAAAGAACGGGAGTAGGTATAAGAGGGGATCTCGTCACCACTGTGGGAAGGAAGACACCACTGAAAAGGCAAAGGCAAGAGGCTCGAGAGAGAGCCTTCAGTCATGGCAACGTTTCCTAGATATGGTCAGTCAGCACAGAAACTTTTTAATGTGCGCCCAGTCTTGTGGAAACTTGCAATCTTGTTTCATTTGGGATTTTGAACTTTTCTCAATATCAAACCTACCTAGTAGACCAAAATGCCCTTCCAAGACCTCCTTCACTGACTCTCATGCAGTGCTTGTTCCTCCAATCCCAATACTTCGCGTCCACGTCATTTGATCTCGGCATAGCCTCCCGTAGTAAAAGCATCGGCCCATTCCCTGTGTCGTCCCGTTTCGATAGGGAACATGACTGCGTGCGATGGGGGCATTTCGCAAATAATCTTACTCTCAGTGCTCACCATGCAGTCTGTCCAGTACATCTCGAGCGTGTTGGGAAACAAGACCAAGACTTCTCCCGGCGCGTCGAATCCCACGAGAATGACTCGCCGCCCTTCGTAGCTGTACTCGATGGTGTCGTCGAGCAAAACCGGACCGACAACGCCTCCAGGGCAGTCGAGTTCCTCCAAGATGTCCAGCGTGCGCTGTTGTCTCCCCGTTTGCTTCAGTCGGCGCTCGATGCAAGCTCCGCTCGAAGGGGCGCATTCCTTTATGAGCTTCGAGAGGAGACACATGACCAGCCGTTGCATGCTGTTGAGGTGCGGGTTATCCGCCTGCGCGTGGAACTTCTCCAGCAGCATGGACGCAACGGCAACCGAAAACATGGGAGAACAAGCCAAAGAATTATACAAGGCTACCATCAGAGTGAGCAGAAGGTATGACACAATGCCCTTTGCCTTCCTCAGCTGATTGTCGAGCTCGATGGCCAGGCTGTGCGGATGGCGAGGATCCGACAGGACTTGCATGTCCATCCTGTTCGAACGGGAAGGGAGAACGGTCCAGTGGCAGTGGTATGTCAGGTTAAAGGTGCGAATCTCGGGCTCTCGGTGGATGCGTTGTTCCATCTCATGCCAAGTACCCATCGAGTTGGAGTCAAACGAGAGGACCGAAAGGAAGTTGTTGGCCCTGGCACGACGCGTCTCGATGGTGGTATGCAGGTCCGAGATCAAGATCGATTTTCTTTCGAGTTCAAAGTGGATAGACTGCATATCTTGGCCTCTCTTGTTCGACGCTTTGTTCAACAAGATGTCGAGGGTTGCGATGCAGTCTTGGATGGTGATATTCTGTTTTATAAAGTGTGCCTCGAGTGCTGCAACGGTGTCCGATCCAAGTAGCAGCCCCTCATCTGCGCCGGTTGACGTAGCCAGAGGGAGGGCGTGTACTTCTCCGGCCTTGCCTGTTTCCGCGAGGCTGCGTTGGCCAGAAACGTCCCCCAAGGCTCCTTTACAGACGATGTTCTGAGCATCCGCGTCCTTCAAACACACCGGATCCGTTGCCATGCTGCCTCTCTGAAGAGCTCCCAATTCACTGGCCACGTCTGGGTAGTGAGTTCGGGCCAAGCCGCACAACTCTTGAAGGCGGTGCATCTTCGTGATGCCCTCGACGAACTCTTGATGAAGGCGGGTCTTGCTGGCCATGTTGTCTTTGCGTAGATTCTCATCCGAAGCCTCCAAGGTCTCCCAATCGTCGGGGATATCCTCCCGTCGAGCTTCAGCGATCCAACGGGATCGTTTTCTCGGCATTGTTTGCAGGGGCCGTCTGGTTGCAAACATGATGGATTGCTTGGAATTGATGCTCTTGATGTTGGGTTTGAGTGGTTGGTGATGAATGGTGAAGGGGTATGAATGAGCAAACGGGTGACACTTCGAAAAGGGGAGTTTTTATACCTACCTATGGACATGGATATCGCCGCCTCTCGCAAACAGAGAAGGTGCGTGTCATTGGGTAGAGATTGTGCGGAAGTTGCCAAGAGCCACATGGACTGACGGAGGTGAAGTCCGTAATTGAGGCCAGTTCTTACATTACCTGAGTACCCAGGTAAGTCGTGGGGTGTGCCTTTGACTTCAGTCCAGTTGAGTCTTTCGATACTGTTCAGAGATGCTCCATGATCCATCTTTCTTATCGCTAGGCGACTTGTGCATGTCTGAAATGATTAGTGATTAGTGATTATCTCGCTGTTCGGCCTTTGCCACAGTCGTCCTTGATTATCCAGCAACCATACATGTAGTGATTACCGATCTCGAAAACAAAAATTCTTTTCGCATCTCATATCGTATCCTGCTTATACAATGACAATCGAGCACATTGAACTATTTAAGGTACAATGCCTCAGACCAAGATGTGACATTTCCTCACCACCAGAACACTCACTTACACCTCATTGACCTCACCACCACAACAACACACACTTACACCTCATCCACCTCACCAACCATGACTTCCCCCTTCAAAAACATCCTCATAGTCGGCGCAACGGGCTCCATCGGCTCCGTCCTCCTCAACGCCCTCCTCTCTGAACCCTCCTTCACCATCACCGCCCTCCAACGCTCATCCTCCAAATCCAAGCTCCCCTCCGCCGTCAAACTCATCACCATCGACGACTCCTACCCTCTCGACGCCCTCGTCTCCGCCTTCACCGGCCAAGACGCCATCGTCAACTGCATGACCACTCTCGCCGTCAGCGCCCAGCTACGCTTCGTCGACGCCGCCGTCGCCGCGGGCGTCAAGCGCTACCTGCCCTCCGAGTACGGCCTCAACAACAACCGTCCCGAGGCGCGGGCCCTCAACTCCGTGTTCCGCGAGAAGGGCCGCGTGCAGGACTACCTCCGGTCCAAGGAGGAGACGGGCCTCGAGTGGACGAGCATCGCCTGCGGCATGTGGCTCAAGTGGAGCGCCGCGCACGACTTCTTGGGCTTGCACGTCAAGGAGAAGCGGTTCGTCTTCTGGGATGACGGCGAGGGCTGGATTAGCACTACTACCGAGGAGAACACGGCTCTGGCACTGGTCAACGCCCTCTCCAAGAAGTGGGAGGAGACCAAGAACCGCGTCGTGTACCTGAGCGACTTTGCCGTCACCCAGAAGATGCTTCTGGAAGCCATTGAGCGCATTAGCGGCTCCAAGTTTGCCGTTGAGACGGTCAACACGGCCGAGCTGGTCAAGGAGAAGCAGGCTGCTGTGGAGGCGGGCGATCCTTATGCCGTCTTCAGCCTGGTTGAGACTGGCTTCGTGGCAGGCAACTTTGGTGGTCATTTGGAAAAGGAGGGCGAGATTATGAACGAGTTGCTGGGACTGCCGAAGAAGTCGCTGGATGAGGTGGCCAAGGCAGCCCTGGAGGCGGTTGGCAGCTTGTGAACCTCCCAAGGGGGGACTTGGACATCTTTTACGCATATTTGAGCCCGATCTATATCGTTATACGTAATATGAAAAAGGGTTGAACCATTTGTGTGCCTCGCTGATGCCATCTGTGATGTCGTGGTCCTCCCCAGAAACTTACCCTATATATCCCTCCACTCGACTCCATGTGTCGCCTAGGTAAGAAATAAGGTGCACTTTATATAAGTTTACTGGAATTAGAACTAGAAAGGTCGCTTCAGAAGTGCTTCCCAAAAGTACGATGTCGCTTCATTGGACGCCTGAAAACGATAGACGTCTCTCCGGAAATTTTCCTCCCAGGACAAAATGAAGAAGAATGCAAAAAAGAAACATACAACAGCGAGATTCCCCGGTCATCACCAACCCGAGTACTAGTTCGCCGCTTCTCAGCTTAACCTACGGGGAGCTAATGGGATCTCTTGCCTCGAGATGTTCCTAGCCTAAAGTTTCGCCAAGGCCCCTGCGGTGAACGCTCGACCTGCCTCGCCTGACCTTTAGCCTATATTAATTGTTAAAAATATTAAAAATAAT